>JAZHYW010036950.1:0-17646 GCA_037355805.1 Ixodes ricinus
ACGACAGACATCAGTTTCGGGCTGAGCGTTTCCTACTCGCTATATCTAAAACTGCCACAGCCTTACAGACCTTTTGCTAAATTACCCAAGCGCTAAAGAGAATGCTGGGGACGTGGGTACACACGGCTGCATGCGCTCACCTTCTTCGCATAAGGGATGGGAAGTAAATACCCAAAAACAAAAGGCGCAACGGAAGGTACATGAAAAGTGCCATTTGTTTTACATTTTCGCTGTCGAACTGTTACTGCTGCAAATGCCAGCACGTGCAGCGCGTGTACAAACGTTCCCAGCATTCTCCCTTGTGCCTGGATAATTCAGCAAAGGGTCTGTTGCGTTCTTTTCTTTGAGGCAATTTTTTAATTAGTAAAAATAAACATATGGCTCCCATTAGAAACTCGCTGAGCGCCATCGAAAACCTATAAATGAGTAGACTTTACATGGACCGATGGCGTGTGAAGCGCGGTGGTGCGTTCAAGTAATCGCTTGGGCTACACGCGCAAGGCTAGTGGTGCAAACACGCGGATAAGAAACGAAAAAAATATCGCAGGCGTGTCGAAGTTTGAAGCATTTTCTGGACCCAGAAGAACGAAGCACGCGTCCAAAAATTTCTTACGTGTATTTTTTTATTATTTTATTCATTTATTTTTTTATTTACTTATTCATTTATTTATTTATTTGCACAAATGCCTGCTGCGCCGTTAGGCATTATGCAGGGGCACATGTATTGCGTACAGAAAATAAACATATTCAGAATTCATGCACGCACGCAAAAAGAAAACAACAAGGAATACATGTCTATACTTCAGGACAGCTCAGTAATCTCTTATAAAAAATAAAAGTCATTAGAAACCGAGATATGCTCTTATGAAAGTGAATTCCACTCCATAACAGTTTGAACAAGAAATGATGAAGAAAAACAGTCAGTTCTGATAGTAAAACTGTGACACTTTTTTCCGACTGATCCAATCTCGCCGATACATGATACGGTTCCAATATATACAAACTTCGTTCAGTACCTGTCCGTCCATGATACACTGTGCGAAAAACTTTTGACCTCAAACACCTTCTCCGATGTTTAAGAGTGACAAAACGTAATTTAATTTCTGTAAAACATGTGTATGGGAGTATGTAATCTCCTGTCACAAACCTTAATGTCTGGTTCAGAAACATCTCTGACTTTTTTACTCTGCGGCGAATCCCAGATGTCACACGTATATTCTAAAATCGCCATGACAAAAAACAAATATATATATATATACAGGGTGCTGCACGAAAGGTGGACAAATTCGATATTGCGAGAACTACGCGTCGCAACAAAAAAAAAGGCTTGTGTTGTTTTGGTCCTGGGCCTATTTAGGAAAATCAATAAAGTCCGGGATAATTAGATTGTTAATTATTTTTGCGTAATTAACTTTTTTAATATTGTGTTTAGGGCATGATTTCAATTAGAGAATTGCTCAGCATCATCGAAAAACCCGAAATCAACAAATTGCAGAACGATAGAAGGCACGCGAAGTATTTTACGGTTTTCTGAAAAACCGCACAAATTCGACGGGTTCTTAAGTTTCGGTTTGCTATCGGAGCGCATCTCGGCCCCGGCGGCACCGCGCCCCGGGGAGAAATAGTGCAACCAGCCTCTGCTGCGTCGCGCCATGACAGCGCAGCGGAGGCTGGTTGTACTATCTCTCCACGGGGCGCGGTGGCGCAGGGCCGAGATGCGCTCCGATAGCAAACCGAAAACTTAAAAACGCGTCGAATTTGTGCGGTTTTTCAGAAAGCCGTAAAATGCTTTGCGTGACCTCTATCGTTCTGCAGATTTGTTGATTTCGTGTTTTTTGAAGATGCTGAGCAATCTTCTAATTGAAACCATGCCCTTAAACTCAATAATAAAAAAGTTAATTACACAAAAATAATTAACAATCTAATTATCTCGGACTTTAATAATTTTCCTAAATAAGCCCCTGGCCCAGGATCAAAACGACACAAGCTCTTTTTTTGTTGCGACGCGTAGTTTTCTGCAATATCGAATTTGTCCACCTTTCGTGAAACACCATATATATATATATATACTATATATATAGATATAACGTCTGTTTCGCGCTACGTATGTATTTTTATATTTTTCTACGGATAAAGTACAACATTTTACTAGCCTTGGCAAGAGTATTAATCATTCCATTTTTAGCTGGACGAAAGATAAACACCCAGGTACTTATAGCTGTCTACACGTTCAAGTATGACATTTTTTCAGCTCATATGCAGTTGGGGAAGACACACCACGTTTAAAACACATAAAGTTACACTTTTTTTCTATTTAAGCTTATTTCCAGCATTCACGCCAGCCTTGCACTACTTCAAAATCGTCGTGAAGTACATGAGCATCCGCGGCATGTTCAACTATTCTGTATACCACACAATCGTCCAAAAACAATTATACATGAGATTGTACAACTTCAGTAATACCATTGATATATGTAAGAAATAACAAGGAGGGCACAGCACACACCCCTGTGATACCCCTGAGGTCACTAGAATTGACAAAGATTTCTGGCCTTTCTGTACGACACTTTGTTCACAACCGGACAAATAGTCAGTAACCCAGTTGACGAGTTTGTGGTTGATACAGATATCAGTTTTTTCTAATAATAAATAATTCGGCACGGCATCGACTGAATTCGTGGTTCCCGATTATGCCCATCAAGTTTCTAATTAAAATTATATGTCTATTTTCTCTAGTAAAACCGCTAATTTGTAAATATTAGTTCGTAACGTACATAATTTGCGTGTCTTTTGCAGTCTCTGACATGCACCGTGGCTGGCAATTCGTTACCGAAAAGATTTTTTTTACCACCCTATTTTAGGCATTTCTTAGTCTTCGTTGAAACACCCGCTGGTTGTTGTCTGCATTGCATTCTCTTAGGTTCAGTACTGTTAAAGGGAAGCTGAAGAAATACTTGAAGGGGAAAAAACGATTAGAGGTGAATCTTAGTGTAGTTTTGTACTGTGAATTTGAATATCACAAGCATTTGACCCGAACGTATCACCAGAACGAGAAAAAAAGAAAATCCAAAAAAACAACAACTGGGTATGACTGAGGACCCCTTATGCAGAAAAAATCGCGACATCCTTTGAAGAATGCCACCTGCTATCTTGGGCGAATCCAGGCGGCACTACAGTCGACGCGCGGGTGTAAAAAAGCAAAACATAAAGATAAAAGTTGTGCGCGTCACAGGAGGAGGGAGAAGGAATGCCTATGCTGTCGGAGTGCAGCGCATGCTATGAGCTCATGTCGCCAATTAAATAACGCCGACTGTGCAACGTCACGGCTTTCTTCGCCTCTCTTTGAGCACATCCTTCGAGGCTGGTAGACCGTGACAGTGCACTTTTAGCCTGTGTGTATGCATTTTCGTGTCTTTTCAGCCTTTGACTGCGCTCTGACTCAAGTATAGGAAGGCCGTCTGCCATCTTGGAACGATCCAGGCGGCGTTACACTCGACGCGCGGGTGTAAAAAAAGCAAAACATAAAGATAAAAGGGTGTGCGCGTCAGAGGAGGAGGGAGAAGATGTCGCTATTTTTTTTTTTTTTTATTCAGGGGGCATTAGATATGACGTCATACCCAGAGGTTTCAACTACCTTGCGTGTGCCGCTTGTGAGGGAAGGCGTGGAGAGTTTCTGACGGCTCGGTTAAGGCTTGAGGAAGGCGTAGAAAAGCTGAACTCTGTGTAATACTTCACCATTCCTCGTCCCACCGAACACGCCGGGAAAGAGTGCGTCGTGTCCAACCACTGCGATGAACAGAATAGCCGAACTCTAAGGATGCCTGGAGCTTAGCGCGTGTTCTACTTTGCCAACCCCAGCGCGTGACTATGATTAACGTTTGCGGCATAGGATAGGCACTAGGTAACTTGGCTGCTTGTTCACGCTCCGAGTTGAGGGGTTAAACGATACTCATATTTCTCAAATTTTTTTGGCGACTGCCATTGCCTAGAAATTTAGAAAAATAAGGCAAGTTTATTTAGTTATTAAATTTAGAAAGTGATTCTAAGTAGTATTTAGCGAAAGTAGAAAAATCGTTTCATGAATCCTTTAGTAGTTCAACTGTGTATGTGGGTTGCATTGTTAAAAAAACTGTTTTTCACACGAAAAAAAAATTATATAAAGTTGTTCAGCAGTACTTCAGGGGTTTCGAGGCTCTCCCTCTGGTCCGGTTTATTGTCTAACGCGTTGAATATCTTATTTTTTCAATATCCTTTTATAATTGAACTTGTCTCATTTTCACGTTTCTGTAGAGCCACCCAGGATATTTGGCAGTCAGCTTCCGATGCTGATAACCTCGGTCGTTGGAGAGCCCACCGTGTTCGAGTGCCCCGCCAGAGGATTCCCGCTGCCGAGCATTTCGTGGGCGAAGGAATCCGTCGCTCTCGATGGCTCCCCAAAGAATGGGACCTTGCTGATTGAGGAGACGCAAACGAGCGACGCCGGGACTTACGCGTGCACCGCCACAAACAGCGCGGGAATAGCCAGCCAAGAGTTTGTGCTGACTGTGCATGGTGCGCATATCTCGTCTCTTATTTGTTGTTCTACGTGGGACATGAGAGTTCTTCTTTCAAGCTGTACCATTCTCCCGATTAAATTTACTCTCGTCTCAACAGAGCGAATGCTTCTGACAAAGCATTTCACTGATTATTTGGTTGTTTCACAGATTTCAGGTGGCTCTGGCGACTTTCTGTTTCAAAAAGAAAAAAGCATAATTTGTCATCTCACTGACGTCACGTCACTGCGGTGGCGCTGCTGTCGGCAGTGCACATGCGCAAACGCTTCCCTCCTCCCGAATTTGGTTTCTGCGCAGGCGCAGTGCCCACACCTGGTGTGGCAAAGCGGGATCCTTTGGAGACACTGTGTTGGTGTATACTTGAAATCTGTTGCGCTTCATTTTTTTTTTTTTCACTTACGTTTTTAATTAAAAGTTTGCAATGTGTGTTTTTTTTTTTGCATTGCTGGGGTATCGTTTTAGAAAAACGAAAACGTTAATCCAAGTAAATTATGCGTTTTTTTTTTTTGTTATATGTTTTAAAGGAAAATTCGTTTTCCCCCTAAGGACATAAGTCCGTGATCTCCGGGCTTCACTTTTTGAACAAGAAATATACTGTTTGTTTTGAAGAGCCTGATTGAAAAAATATACCCTTTACTTCTACCGTACCTTAAAGGTGGTGATACAGGCGAGTTCGTTCATTACTAAAGCGAGAAAACAAAACAGCGCAACAAATCACAAGGACGAATAGAAGAATTGACGGAACGAGCGCTCGTCCCGTCGACTTCTACTCGTCTGAAGGGTACATGTTGGCTAAGACTCAGTTTAATTCACGTAAACTTCGCGGCATTTTCTTGACGGGACCACAGTTCCGCCCAAAATAAGGGACCTTCCTGGAACGATGGACGTGGTGTCTGGCAAGCCCCTGGTGCTTGGAATGTGTGTCGGACGGCTTTCCTCGGCCCAATCTGACCTGGCACGGCCCCGTCATAGCCGAAGCTGTGCACGAGCACGGATTGCTACGCATCGCACACATTGGAAAGGAACATGCTGGGAACTACACCTGTACGGCAGCGAGCGAAGCCGGCACCGATTTTAAGACGACAGTCCTGAATGTTCTCAGTAAGCGCTTCCTTTGATATTAACCTCCACACTTGAATGTGTTCCCACAATGCTAAAGACCTGTCCGCGAAAAGTGTGTCTTAGAGCGCAGCTCTTAGGCGTCCGTTTCTGGCTTGAGCGGCGTTGGCGTCGATGCATTATGGGAAACCGCGCACCGCGATGACGGCGCGTTGCCTTATGGGACGTTTCCCATAATTCATCGCGCGGGACGGAGGAGGGGAGGAGGAGGAGGGGGAGGAGGAAGAAGGAGGGGGAGGTATGAGGAGGGAACAGGAGGAGAAAGAGGTGGGAGGAAGAGGGAGGAGAAAGGAGGAGAGGAGGAGGGAGGAGGAGATGGCACGGATGAGGAGGAGGTGCATATAGTCCCCTCCGTAGCCCCCTCCTCCTCCTCAAGAGCTTCGCTCTAATTCGGCATTACATGGAGTTGTAAACGTCTTTCTTTAATTCTTTTTTTTTTCCTTCTCTATGAATACCACAACTGGCGATGCTCATGGTTTTTCGATAATCTTGTTATCTCAAGTTACCTCAAGATTTTCGCATGTTTAGTGAGATTTTACTGTTCGTTGTATTCTCGTACGTTCCAGGCTTGAATCTCATAAAAGCCAAATTTACAAACTAGGGTACTCAAGGTACCTCTAACACTTTGAGTGCTGGGGACAGAGCTTAAAGCGGCTGCATCTAAATGAACTGCACTTTCGCAAGAAAAACCCCAGCACACGCGTCCAAACTTCCATAATGAAGCTGCAGTCACTTCAGTTAGAAAAACTAGAATTTTAAAATGTGGTGGTAACCAACCAAAATTTTAAAAAAGTCATATGCGCCAGCAACTCATGTTTAAATCAAGCGAGGCATAAAATGATAATTTCACCTGCTAGTTTGCTACCACGATTCAGTTTGCAACGGATGTCACATTGCGTTGTTATAGGAAGAAAAAAATGCCATCTTTAGATAAAGCGTCCGGCAATGTATCAAAATGTCTTGTACTTCGAAACCAATGTAATGTCATATGCAATTCATACCAAATGTTTGGATTCAAAATCATTCCATAGGCCACTTGATTCGCCTCCCGATGTTCACCACACTCTCTTTTGTAAGTTCGCTACGGGTGTTAAATCATATTTGGCAAGCGTAGCTTGTTGACGTTTTATGCTCATGTCGAATATGAATATATGTGAATATAGGAATATAAATTCACACCTTGTTTTTATATGCACATAACAAAAGTATCGCCTGTTCGCAGACCAAAAAAAAGTAAAATTATTAAATCACGAGCGTACATATTGTTTCACACTAGCGTGTTTTTACTGATGAAAACTTAAACCCCACTGTCCTTCCTTAGCGGCTCCCACCATTCGGAAAAAGTAGCGAAGACGTCGTGGTGGTGGCAGGCCAGCCTGCCATATTGTGGTGCAACACATCAGGAGACCCGGCCCCGCAGGTCACGTGGCACAAAGACAACCGACACCTTCAAGACGACAGCGATGGTAAAACAAATAGTTGTATCATGTTTAGGTCACTATCAATTTGTGTCTGGCATGCTTGGGTCACTGGAATCACAATTTGTGACTTTCCACAACACTACTAAAAGTGTGCGATTTTCGTTTCTTCTTGAAGATATATGTTTAAGCCAGCATGAAATGTCTCCATGCACCTATAAAGTATTGTGACTGTGTGTGTGTGTGTTTTTCCTCTGAAGCAATGTGGCGTCGTGTAGAGCCTGCTAAATTGCTTTAGAAAAGTTATATTTGTTTTTCTTGTGTTTCCCGTAATAAAAATTAAGATTTCTTACTCCAGGTCTAGAATTCTCAGAAACAAACAACTAGACTTAAGGTTGCTCTTTCATTGCGACTGCAAATCTGGACATTTAAATCAGTGGGAAGCTACTATAAAGATTCCAGAAACCAGATAGAGATGAAAGGTGCAACTGTTTCCAGAGGCGTACCTTTAGTATATTATATCTATTCTTGTTTCATGTCGGTAAACAAACTACTATGCAACATTCTTTGGTTCATTTGGCCTTAAATAAGGAAAACCTTGTTACTAAATTTTGTTGCTTTTTTACTGGTGTATCGTAGCTCCGCCCTTTTAATCTGCTATTACGATTTGCAGCTTTCGAGATCCTGCCCAATGCCGTGTATATCTACACCGCCAACGTGTCGGACAGCGGCCAGTACGTCTGCACGGTGCAGAACCACGTGGGATCGTCGCAGGCCGTGAGAAACCTGGACGTTCTGGGTACAACCATCCAGATGAATTGCTCGCTCTCTTCCTCGTATTCATAATCATAGTCATAGACATAGTAATTACTATGTCTATGACTCGCTCGCCGCAGAAAGGCAATCCGGCCTACCATGAGAGTATGCGGAGAGCAAGTGTCTGTTTCTTTAACAGGAGTTCCGGTAACGTCAAAAGCTTTAATTGGCTCTGATTGAAGGATAGCGGGTAGACCTCAAGGCAGCTTGCCTTGAGGTCTACCCACTATCCTTCAATCAGAGCCAATCAGAGCTCGGCGTTGTTCTGACGTCACCAGAGTACCTGCAAAAGCAGCAGACGAACTTTCGCTCCGCATATGACGTTGCCGGTGATGACGACCCAGCGTTCGTGAGTGTGCAGTTTCTAGATTGCTCATTCTACCCATCATGTCCCACCAGTGACATTGCAAGCTTGTGCTGTAAGATGCTGTTTCTTTTTATGATTGTGATACGTTTGGAGTTACAATCAAGATTATTAAAACTGGATTTACAGTTGCTGCTGCTGTGACAGATTTGAGCGCATCTTCCATGGTGGCAGCAAAAGACCTAATTGCTAAATTACCCAAGCATCAAGGAGAATGCAGGCAATGGTGTTCCACGTGCCGCACGTGCTGGCCTCAGCAGTAGTAAATATTCTGAAGCAAATGCCTAGAACAAATTGCAGCTTGCACGCGCGTTCGTCAACGCTTTATTTCGGTTGTTTACTTGGAATCTCTTATTCGGGGAAGGCGTGCGCGTGTGGAGCGTGGAACACCATTCCCTGCATTCTCCTTGATTCTTGGGCAATTTAGCAATAGGTATATCGAGTGTGAGGCAATCATATTAGTCGTTTCGACGAAATGCTGGCTGTGCAGATGTGTACAGCGTGAGGTTCAAGCTTCACGTGTGTCTGGCTGTGCGTGTGTGTGCTTGTACATCCGTACGTGCGTTCGTATATGTGCACGTGTGTGTTCACGTGCATTTGCGTGTGTGTATGTCAAAGCGTACATGTTTGCGCGTGCATACGTTTGTTCGTGTGCGCGTGGGTGAACGTGTCCGCGTTTGTGTGCGTATACATCTGTTGGCACGCACGAGTGTGCGTGTGCACGCGTGTTTGTGGACGTGTGTACGTGCGCGCATACGTGCGTGTGCGTGTGCGAGTATGGGTGCGTGCATGCATGCGTGCATGCATTGCTTGCGGACTAAGCATTACACTCTAAAAGTAGAATAGCTTCTTATACAAACAAAACAAAATTGAAAAATGACCTCGTGAAAGTTTTGAGCCGCGCGGCCGACATTTCATTAAGAACCCTGAAGAAGCTGCCGCTCTTGGGCAATCACTGGCTGCTTTTCAAATTCCTGCGACCCGCCTCGGTCACCTTTGCATTTATTGCGTAATTAAAAATATTAATGATTTAATCAACATTAGTCAGCAGGATTGAGTAAAAGAAATATATTTAGAGACAATTTGCATAAACTAAGATTGCTTATCTCTTTGCTTTCTTTTTCCTTTACTTTTTGTAAGAAGTAAAGCTATCTTTCTCTAGCAATCAGGCAATGTTCTGTCGACCAGCGCTGAACACGCCATTTCAGCCAGTCCAATCTTAGGGTATTATTTCTCTTCTTCTTTTTTTCTTCTTTTTATTCCAATCTGACAATGTCAATTTTACTCGTTGCATGTCTTAATACAGGCCCGCTCATTTGTATGTCTTTGACTTTTCGCGGTCTTCTTTTTGGCTCTTTCGCTCGGCCAGTGCTCGGCTTGCCTTTTGTCTCCGGTCTCTCTTCAATGAGCTCGGACTCTGAATGGCTTTAAAGCACGCGCTTTAAAGCCACTCTCTCTGTTTTGTTTTTGTTTTTGCCTTTTTGTGTTTATTTGAATGCCAGTTGCACCAGTATAAAGTCTACAAGCCTCTTTCAGCCGTGCGTCCACGGGCTAGTAACGAGATAATCCGAAACCTCATTGAAAATGACCTCAGGGTCTCCTTAATTCTGTACGCTGATTCGAAGCGTTGCTATTCCTTCCCAGATCCTCCGGCGATCACTGTGTTCTACCCAGAAGAACGCACTGTGGTGCAGGGCAGTGAAGTGTCCCTCGTCTGTCAGGCTAGAGGCCACCCGAAACCGACTGTGTACTGGGAGCACAATGGCAATCTCATCAGCAATCAAGAAGCAGAGGTGCTCGCAAAACTCAATTATTCTTTTTTTCGTAGCTGTGTCTACCCGTCATTGAGCTAACCTTTGCTTATTCATGCTGCCGAAAAGTTTTGTTTGTCACAATGAAGGCTCTGCTTCCATTTCATTCAGTCTGAACCAGAGGTACATTTTTGTGACCGGAGGTGAACTCAAGATACCCGTTGCCGAAGTCAAGGAGGCGGGGGAATACAGGTGTACTGCCAAAAATCAGGCTGGCTGGGACACCCGAACGACAACGGTCACTGTTCACGGTAAGTGGTGCTTTTATTAGATATATTTTATTTTGAAAACATTAGCTCTTTAATATCTGACTTGGGGATCCATGACAGCTGAAACTTTGCTTCATTCATTAAATCATGCGATTACTTTGTGTTATAAAGTTAACTTGGAGACAAAAAGACATGATGAGTGTTGTGTATAACATAGGGAATTATGACGCAGTACTGGAACTATTACTTAGCTCTACGTCGGTTTCCTCTCTGCCTTTGATGTTTACAATGTTACCTATAGTTATTGACAAGATGAGAGCGGCAGGGAGGCTCTTCTTGTTCTTCCGCTTCCAGCGCCAGCATCCTATTTTCGGTGACACTTCGACATCTCGTGAGCTTCGAGCGTGCGCGCACAGCCATAGCACGGTGGAAGGCAACGAACAAGTGCGAAGGCAGGGCAATCGAAAAAGGCGCTCGCTGGAGAGTCTTTAAAATAAACGAATAGCTACCAAAGCATCCGATGTTCGTCGGGAAATATATCCTTCTTATTCTTTATTATCTACAGTTCCGCCGACGATACTGAAAGAAGGCCAGGAGGAAGAACTGACACTTCAGAGGGGAGGCCAGGCTGTGCTGCGCTGCAAGGCAGACGGGTTTCCTCTTCCAACCATCCGGTGGACGAGAGAAGGAGACCCCATCTCAAACCCCAGAGCCCGCACAGAAGCCTCCGGGGATCTGATTATCGACTCCGCTGAGGTGAACCTTTACCTTTGCCGTTGGTAGGGACAATACAAATTAGCCATATCAGCAGATGAGATTCTTTGAATTCGCTGAAAGTTTGTTGGTTAACGTGTCCTCTGCATTCTAACTCGATTTTACGAACATATGTGTGCAAGTGTACAAATGAAGTATGTGACTTTTGCGGTCAGAATTTCAAAATGTTTTACCAATGATGCAAAAAAACAACGTTCAAAATGAAATTGCTTTAGGTTCCAAAGCATTGCCATTCAAATGCTTTCCAATCAAATACTCTTTCATTAGGCACCACAGAAGTGACTTATGAAATAGTTGGAGTGTTATATTAACAAGTTGTACATCCCTTAATAAAAAAATACAGTGTTTTTATTTCGTTCATCTTATGGAACTCAAAAGGTTGCTCACCTCTGATGTCAGATGCAAAAATATTGCTGTGACGGTTGCTCTTTTCTTTTTCCTGCTGCGCAGCTTGACGATAGCGGCAGTTATGTATGCGTGGCGACGAACGCGGCAGGTGTGCACCACAGAGTGGTATCGCTGGCCGTGCTAGTGCCTCCCAGCATCAGCCGACTTCCCCGAGACCAGGAAGTGGCCATAGGACAACCCCTTGAGCTTTCCTGCCAGGCACATGGCTCCCCCGCACCCACCATTACCTGGACGGTCAACGACACTGCGGTCACTGGTAGGCATACGTGGTACATAGATGCCATGCAAAAATAACAAAATTGGATATATTTAATGAAACTAACTTAAATCTGAGCTACTGCAGAAAATCAAAATCGGCCTTAAACTTACACCCCAAATATTAAAAATAAGTTGCAATTATAACATTTAAGCAAAGAAAAACTTAGTTAACACCTCTAGTCACGTAAGTCAACCTAAGTCAACGCCTTGTCAGGTCAAAAATTACAAAACACGGCAAGGAAGTAATCGTCCACTTAACCAGAGAAGTGCATCTCTTCAGCAGAGTCAACATTGTGTTGCCTCCTCGGGGAACCCGTGAACCTGAAGGAAAAAAAATACTTCCAGGTCGCAAAGAAGAAACATCAGAGGGCGTCAGTGTTCTAGCACTTGACTCCGTGTCTCAGCTGGATCAAGGAACCTATGTCTGTGTGGCGGCAAATGATGTAGGACAGCATAAAGCCTCCGCTGATGTCAAGGTCAGGGGTAAGCCTTAAAAAAAGCATTGATAATTCTTATCTCAAAGTTGTATATAAACTGTTATCACCAAATGCAAGCGGGCAATTGTCTCTGTCACTTGCCTGCTAGACAAAAAAATATTGCAGAAAAGAAGTCAACTAGTAAAAGAATTTGGTCACTAACACCCTTCTAGTTACATTGAAGATGACCTCTTTTGTGAAAGTTGAAGAAAGTAACTTTCTAGAAAACACTTGTATATATTTTTAACGTCCAGTGCCTCCGAGGATTCTAGAAGCTCCAACAGCCCAAGAAACCCACGAAGGTCGCAGAGCAATGCTGCACTGCGTTGCTCAAGGAGATCCCCCACCTAAGGTCTTCTGGCTCAAAGACGGCCACCAGGTGCCAACAGTGAACAGTCATGTCCAGCAGTTTCCAAATGGAACCATTATCATCAGTCCCACAAAGGTGATTACCTTATTTATGGGTGAATGAGTACGGCACGAAAATTGCTCACGAGAATGGTGATACCTTACGCCACTAACCTTCGAATATTTTTTTTTCATCTACTATATTCTTATGTATTTAAGGCAAACCATCAGCAAGAACCTTTCCAGAAATATTTGGTATCTATAGCACAAACTGCGTACACCGCAAGACTTGGCAGTCTAAATTAACCATGAAAATAGATAGCTTGTCCTAATATTAAACATATTTTCTGTTCAGCCTGCGAAAAAAAGAAATTGTCTGGTCGACCACGATGTATACCTTAATTTCAGCCTAAAGTATAAATTATTAGAAATAACAGAGAACATACACGTGATCTGGTGTACTTTCAACCTTTTGCAAACCTGAGATCAGACACAAAAAGAGGGACGATACGGGTGTCGTCCCTCTTTTTGTCTCGGGTCTCGGCTTTTCAAGATGTTATAAATTATTGGTCAATTTTCGGCGCACCAAATTTTAAGAGCATAAAGCGCTATGGGATATCAAAATGATAGACAAGTTTTTATCATTTCGAACAGTAAGTTAGGTCAATCATAGCCAAGACAACAGTTATTATTCAGAAATGCCTCTGGGCCTTTTATTTCTTGTTGTTATTTCATGGTTTTATTAAATTTGCCTTTGAACATTATTCCTAAACATTTCTGGTCACTTTAATACTTGTTTTCAGTGCACTGCAGACACCAATTTTCTATCATTGTTCATTTAAAGTTCCTGTTAACTGTAAGGTCTTGTTGAAGAAACTATCATTCTTTCTTTCCTCAGCCAAATGATACTGGTGAATACCGATGCCTGGCAACCAACAAGTTCGGGGTCTCCGAGGCAGGTGCTGCCGTCACCATACTCACGCCCCCTAGCTTTACAATAAAACCACAGGACACCTTGGTTGAGAAGGGGTCCTCTCTGGCCCTCGATTGCTCTGCTCAAGGAATCCCACCCCCTGAACAAAGCTGGTCGAAGTTGGGCCATGTAACCATTCTGGCTTCTAACAGGGTCGCCCTGCTGACCAACGGAACGCTTCGAATTCATATGGTAAACGAAGCAGACGAAGGTCTGTACCAATGCAAGTCACGCAGCAAGGCAGGTGTAGCCACCGCAAACGTGCAGGTCAAGGTCAAAGGTAAGGCGAAGTGGTTTCTCTCGCTTTCTTTACTCCCTTTTTTAAATGAATTGCATATTTGGTCCAACAGACGAGGAACAAGGCTTGGTACCTATAGAACATTATAATAATTGCCTTCTGGAAGTTACCACCTTTGTTTACTGGGCTGCGTAACACGTTGTGGCATGCGCAGTAGCCTTCTTCTGCGACATATAAGACTCCGCGCATGCTTCCACCGACACCTTGAAAATCCCAGTGTGTGGCTTAATATGTGAATTTATGATTGGTTCGTTGGCGGTCTTATCGGCTAACACCGCAACCTCATTGGTTGCATATTAAGACGGCCAGGTCTCGCCACGCCCTGCGTCTCTTGTGATGTCCGTGACTATGAAGAGTGCAGGTTCGTTTGCTTCTTACGTACGCCACACGTGTTATTACCAGTCTTGCGCAGGGGTTGTGGTGACGTCAGAACACGAAGCGAAGCTCTGATTGGCTCTGATTGGAAAGATAGTGGGCAGACCTCAAGGCAGCTAGCACTGAGATCTACCCACTTTACTTCCAGTAAGAGCCAATCAGGAGCTTGCCATTCTGGCGTCCCCGCAACCCCTGGTCAAGAAGCAGACGAACTTGCGTTCCGCATGGGCATGTTTTCGCCGGGGTGATAAGCGGTGAAAAGATTTATACAGACCTTTTGTAATTCAACCAATCGAAACTATAACAGCGAAAGAATGGCAGAGTTCGCACATGAAGACGCTTTGTTACTCTATAGTGGCAGGCGGCTGGTCGTCCTGGTCACCCTGGGGAAACTGCAGCTCTCATTGTGGTGGCTACCGTTCTCGGAGTCGTCGTTGATGACAACCCTGCGCCACGCAACGATGGCTTGCAGTGCCTAGGCGAAGCTTCCGAGGTCGCGCCCTGCCTCGACTGCCCTGGTGAGCTCAAATCGTCTCCTGGTCTTTCATGCTTGTATGTTAAGAAAAAGAAAAAACAACTGTGGCCTTTAAAATTCTAGCAACATGAGTCAATTTGCAAATGTCCAGTGCTTGGCTTGTGGCCTTCACAAAATCATCATAATCATTATCATCATCATCATCATCATCATCATCATCATCATTCATTTTCCTTGAAGACCCAAAGGGTATTATTACACAGAAGTGAATATGCTTTATGCAAAGAACACTCAACACAACTTGAGCAAACACTAAGGGGTTGTGGGTAGTGGCAAGGGTAGTGGCAGCTGCAAATGTGTAATTGTTATTAATGGGAACAATGTGGGCAGGTAGTGCGTTCCAGTCTTTTATAGCCAATGGTAGTGCAGACATTTGATAAAAAAGTGTGGATGATGAAATTTCACATAATTTGCAAGAATGGTCGAGACGAGGGAAAATTCGGTGATCGAGGTGATAGCAAACATTCTTTGAGATGCTTCTTGTGATAAAAGATTCTATGAAGAAGAGAGAGGCAGGAAACACTCCGGCGGATAGAAAGTGTGTCCAGGGCTTATTATTGCAAATAATATGTTATTCGTTATTGTAAATTATAGATTCGTTATTATATAACGAATTTATAAATTCGTTATTTACGTTAAACTGTATTATTGCAACAAATATTGCCTATAAAACTATTGGGCAATTAGTATCACATTTAAAACTCGCAATATTTTTTTTAAGGAGGCTCAGTATTGAATGTTTGAATTTGGCTAAAGCGGAGTCTAACACTAGCTGAGACAACCAAAATAGAGAAAAATGTTGTCACATGTAGCGAAGTTTTCAAAGTATCACAACAAAACAAAAAATTTCTTCTTGTTCTTTTTTTTTGTTAAGTATTAATTAACAAGTTTAAACTGACCTGCAAGCAGAAAGGAAGAACCCCAACTTCGTTTTTTTCCAGTTTTTCTCTTCACCGTTCCTCTCACAACAAGAAATTAAGAAACCGCTAATTTTTAATTCTCTCCTATTTCCGAGCACATTTCTTGCCTGTATTCCAAACCACTGTTTTCAGATTTCGTCGCGTTAGATTACAGTATGAGTTCAAAGAATTAAAATGAGTCCAGACACTGCTTAGCACTTGCGAGAGGACGACATATGTTTTCTTTTTCTTTGGAGGAGGGGGTGGAGGGTCGTCTTTAACTCGTCCACAGAAATGTTCACTTAATTATTTTGCCACACAAAGAAAGCCAGCTACGGATACAAACATGCATACGTGTGTAAGAGAAGGCATAGGCACACTACAACGATCTACATCGAGGCGACATTAATCCAGTGAGGTCAAGGGCTGGGCATTATACCCAGAAGAGGGCCATTGGTGCGCCAATCGCAGTGATCGGAGGCTGGGGAGAGTAGTCCAAATTGAGTAGTTGTAGCGCCACCTGTTGCAAAGGGATTCGGGAGAGATCTCGCCGCTGCGACAACCCAAGCCAAGGGTTCTGAAGGGCTCTGCTGCGTTGGACAATCCCAAGAGGTCATCTCATCTCGTGCTTATTCCATGTGCTTATTCCATTGAGTGTTTCAGTAAACATTAGCTCGCTACGCTTATTAGGGTGACCACCTTCCTGCTAGCGAAATGCGGGACATGCGTGGGGAGGGGGGGGGGGGGGGTAGAGGAAATTTATTAACACGCCAACCACCAACCGAGGATCTGTTAACACATTTAATATCCTGTGCTTTGTATACCGTGCAAATCGTATAGCAGCAAGCAAGTTCAAATAATTTTCACTCCCAGTGATATATTTTATGTTAAATATCTATTAAATGTGTCGAAGTTGAAAATATAAAAATCGAGTGCAGCAGAACTAAATGCAGCAATCAAATGAAAATAAGAAACAGTAAATCTTTTTTGGGTTATTGTTTCCTGTCAGCGCTACTTTCAGCCTGGACCTACACAAATTTTAACATTAGTTCTTTTCCGACCGTTGTAGTCGCAGGCTTATTGCCTTGTATAACAGTCTTCACTAAACAAAAATTTCCACAGCAACCCTTTCGCATTGGCACAGCGATTTGAAAATAATTACAATAACTTTTATTTAAACTTTTGACGAACAATTTTCTCTTACAGTATTTTGCCACCAAGGGAGACGGCGCACGCGCGTCGGTCCTCCTGCCAAGGATGACGGTTGCTTCCCAGCAATGCTTGTACACGATTTCCAACAACCCCCGGGCTTCCACGTCTTCCGTATTTCGGCAGCACCCTGAGTTGCAGAGTGAATTTTTATGACAGTGTGAAATGCGGGACATTTTGAAGGTTTAGGAATTTCTCGCGGGACGCGAGACACGAGTCTTCAATGCGGGACATTTTGAAGATTCAGGAATTTCTCGCTGGACACGAGTCTTCAATGCGGGACAGTCCCGCGAGTCGCGGGACGGGTGGTCACCCAACGCTTATTGTTCCTACGCAGGAATTATACAGAGCTGCAGTGGCAAAACCAACTTTAGGAGATTGTGTCACTAAAATTCTTCACGTGGGAGATGGAAATGTTGTGCATATAGAAAAGCAAGAATGAGGCTCAGTTCCGTTGCATGTTCGTGACAAGTGTTGTACCTTTGCAGGAATGACACAGTGCTGCAGTGGCAAAACCAGTTTTAAGGGATTGCCTCACCAAAAGTTTTGACAAAGGAGATGGAAATGTATTGCCTATAGAAAGCAGAAATGAGGTTCCGGTCTCCATCGCGTGTTTGTGACAAGTTGTTGAAAACATACACCGCTACCACACGTTTTGTGAATTCCCTGCCATTTGTATTTCTCGCAAAGTTCTTCAACGTGGAACCACCCGCAGTAAAGAATCACCTTCAGTAGCCACGCCAGAAGTTAAGGAAGAGTTGAGGTGTTCGAAGGGGCCCATCATAAAGATGATATCTTCTGTT
>JAZHYW010036952.1:0-35563 GCA_037355805.1 Ixodes ricinus
CTTTGGCAGCGGAAATAGCGTACCGCCTGTCCAAAGTATTCTTCAATCGGGTGACTGGTGAACCTTAGAAAAACTCGTGTGTTCATTGGGCAGTCTTCTCTAAATTGTAAGATGACGCGGTCCCGCGGATGCTTGACGACACTTCCGTCGCCTTGCGGTACGTAGGCGATTTGCCGTTTGATAGACGTCACCCCTTTGTCCGTGAGATACTCCAGGAGCTGTTCATCTGGGTACTCGTTTGGGACTCTTTTTTAAACCTTGCCCAGATTTTTTTACTAAGACGGCGGTACATTTGCCACAACATCAATTCTAGCAACACTTTTCAAACCTAGAAGCTTATTTGCTGACGACAAAGAGGCAGCTCTTACCACAAGGCTTCCATCTTTGGTGATTCTATGTGAGCACACTTTCTCTTGTGCTGTGGTGACAATTTCGTTTCCGATGCGGTTAGGTTTCACTTGCCAGGACTGTGCCTTCGTTGACTTTAATACGATGTGGATGCCTTCCGAGCGCTTTTTGCAGCATGTCACTGTTGTGAAAGGTGTCTCATCAAGATCAACGTCAACTTTGTCTCCTAGCGAGTAGTCGGAAGTGCTTGCACCATCCGACGGCAGACATAGTTTCTTCTCTGGTGCCTCTCCAAAGCCCTCTATTGCTTGACGTGTAAGGGCTGAACAACCAGTTGGAAGAATCAATTGAGTTGGTCGTAGTAAATTGGGTTGGCAAACACCATAGAGGGGGAGACGAGCTTCCGCCGCCATGCTTTGCCCGTTGATGGTTGTACTCGATTGCATTTTTTTTAGCAAATATCTTGCTCGAGGTCGCGGATTGGTGAGACAGTTCTCAAACGACCTTTCAAAGCGGGGTTTATCCCGTGGTGTTGTTTAAACAGTAAATCGAAGAGAGCAGAGGAAAAATGGACGTTTCTCGTTCAGGCACTTCTTCCTCTCAACGAATTGTCATTTTTGTGAGTCGACAACATGCGTCACTCTGCACTTTTTCTGGGCGACTGAGAGCGTGCAGTCGATTTTAGGTCGAAAGTGACCGAGAGCGAATTGAAGTGAAAGGGCGAGTACAGCTCGTGACACTTGTGGCGCTACTATCGACTTACGGATGATTCTCCGCACTATAGGCTGAATCGTGGCACCACTCTCCATAATGATGGGTTGGTGGGTAGCCAGACCACGCTCGGTTCACCGCTGGAGACGACGTCTTTCCACCCGGTTCAAGGATATCCCGTTGCGTGAGAGGGTACTTGAAATGACGGCCGCTAGGATATCTCCCATTTACCAAAATCTGACGTTTTCGCGGCAGCACTAAGGTTGGAGAGAGCGGGACGTATACTGCATACTGGTGGTTTATCAACTGGTTCCATGTAAACCTCCGTTGCGGCTAGTAATTCGCTCGACAACTCCTGGATATGATCGTTCTTGCCTTTGCACACGAGTAAACATAACGGTTTACGTAGTGTGCAAAGACAATTGCATATCTTTATTTATTAAGTTCCTACGGTGCTATTAATTGTGGTATTGTACAATCTAGTGAACTATAGTTAATTCCCTTTGTTTTATATTTATTCTGCTACCTCTCCCTCATCCTTCTTTCCACAGAAGGTTGTATGGTATTATTCTTTCTTAATTAACCTGATTATTTTACAGTCCTTTGTGTTTTATATTTAGCTTCCTGCAATTGTTTAATATCATGCTCCTTTTACTCTTAGCAGGTATTGCTATTTTATTGAAAATGTTGCTTATAATTAAAGTATAAACTGAAATACTTATGAAAGCAGAAAACGTCTTTAAGCTCTTTTCATTTTTTTTTTGTCCTTGGAATGTGTTTGTTACCTTCGAAAGATGGTTTTGCCTCCTATGAACATTCAATAAGGAAACAGTTCTACGCAGTTACAGGCCGTGAACTGGCAGCAAAGATACATACACAGATCACGTAGTTTTATTATTGTTGTTTTTCTTTTTCTACTTGGAACAGCGACACGTCTCGAAAACTAACCAATATCGATTTAACTACTTAAAAAATTTCTAAAATGCGTTATAAAAAGAGGTAGAAAAAAGCCATAGTAATTATCGCCGCGCATATTTTTCGGTTTCAGTTCCAGCGTCAATCGTGAAGCCTAAAGTTGTGGCAGAGGTGAATGTTGTATCCGGAGAAAGGGCTACCCTCGAATGTTCGGTTCGAGGACTGCCCAAACCAACCGTCCTATGGTTCAAGGACGGCCTTCCCATTTTTGGAACTGAGCGCCAGGACGCACGCTACACCTTCCTTTTAGGTGAGAACCTTAAGGTGACCTCTATGGGAAGGTACAAATACGGAGCGCATGTATGTGGTGCCATCAATCTAGGGGCTCCCTCTGAAATTGACCAGAAAAATTGACATGTCCACGTGACGATCTTAAATCATCATTAAATGCGTAGTAGTAGGATTTACCTTGTGAAATGTCAAGACTAAGCCTCGTTCGTTTAAAAAAATTAGACCAACACCCTTGACGTGGTCAACGGCGGACGCAAACGCAGACGGCCGGGTTTACCGAGAATTGTGCTTCTCGCGCCATCTCCCGATAAGCGCAGCGAGCAGATGACAACGACGTCAGCTTTCGACAAAGTGTGTCGTCTGTTTGCTGCGTCTATAATGAGATGGCGCCACAAGCACAACCCTCGGTGTACTCAGTCGTCTGCGTCGGCGACCGCCTTTGACCATGTCAAGAGTAGTTTCATCTTTCGAAGAAAGGGGGCTCCGCCTTGACACTTTGCAAGGTAAGACCCACCACAAAAATACATCTTTGATGAAAATATGGCATCACTATAGCTTAGGCCGATTTTTAAAAACAATTCAGAATATTGATAATACCCTACATGTTTGTTTTTATTTTGTTTTGTTTGGCAGGGGGAGAAACCCTGCTCGTTCAGTCGTCTGGTGCATCCGACTCAGGATCTTACAAATGTGAGGCGTCGAATCCTGACGGGTCTGACGAACTGGTGTACAAGCTGAGAGTTGTTGGTATGTGAGATAAACCTGCGCAATATTATAGAATGGAGGCGGAGCTATAGGGAACCTTTCTATATAGTGCGGGCTTCTTCTCGTCATCTATTAGATGTAATATTCACATGATACCAACCTCGACAAATAAATTAACATTCGCTCTGGGTAAGTGTAATAATTTTTTTTATTTCGCCGAATTTTGGTTAAGAGTAACACCGTGTATTTTGAATGACGGAACTTTTAATGTTGCATCCTTTACGTTTTGGGAAGTACTTACACGAACGTGAGAAATGTTTGGTGTGCAAAGCACACTAGAAACAATTGTAGACATTTATTCAATCAACGATCAATAAAAAAATGCATTTATTGTAATCATTTTTTTCAAAAACCCTGGCCTAAAGACTAATAATGCTGACTTTACCTACTGAATGTGGTATTAGGACATCGCTTACGTATCTTGTGGCATCCTGGAAAATGGCGTTTTAAATGCTTGCCTAGAAAATTACGTAAATAAATGCTTATAAAAATAAAACACTTTAAAAAGAGAGCCAAAAGACTAGATTGGGCAATTTCATTTGAAAATAGGCATGCGAAGTGTACCAAAAAAACTGACTAAAAGCACACAAAACACAACTCTGAAAAAAGGGCCAGACCATAAAATTATAACGAGAAAGCTCATAAAGCAACTTTTTTTTTCTAATGAATGAGTACGTCTTTCGGATTTCCACCCTTCAGCACGCGCTTTATGCCTTCCACCGTGCTTTGACTGCGCGCGCGTCTTCGACCTGCACGAGACGCCGAAACGTTGTCGAGGATTGAAAGCTAGCTCACGCATAGAGGCGGGAAAACTGAAGCTCCTCCATTGCCGTTCTTACCTTCAAAATGACTACAGTACCTTGCATCCGAGAACAGTCTTTAAATTCTCCTGCAGAGCCACCAGATTTTGGATCAAGACTCGGAGTGACCGAGGTGTCTATGGTGAGGCAGGGTGATGCCACGGTCATCGAGTGCCCGTTTCTAGCGGACGAACGCTTCCCGACGTCCACGCGATGGCAATGGAACGGCAAGAGCTTGGCAGAAGACCTGCTGCCCTCTAACCTGGCCCTGTCACTGAACGCCAGGGCCATCCACGTGGTGCGCGCTCAGCGAGACAATGCCGGCCGCTACACCTGCACAGCCAGTAACGTGGCTGGTGAAGCGCACTTCACTACGCTTCTCGAAGTGCTCAGTAAGCTCACTTTGCTTTTCTGACAGTCGGATACCAAGTTATGTACGCATTAAACAAACGCCGCCACGCACCAGTAGTGGCATCGAATCATTGCTCGTGGACTAACCAGGAAAGGCCGTAGCCATGGCGAGTTATGTGACGTCAGCGTGGCGTGCGCCTTGGTAGTGGATTGTTCTGCGCATCGCGGAGGAACAGTAGCCGGCGATATCGAGAAACGTGAGGAGCTTGTGTCGCTTTTTTTTTAAATTGTATCTCACCGTATTCAGGTTACTAGAAATGGAGCTGTGTATGTGTGTGGGTTGAGGGAGAGGGGGTGGGGCGCGATGAAATAGGTACACGGTGTTACTGTGACGACTTTCTAAAAAAAGTACAGCCGACATTTAACCGCTAAAACGACTAGCTTGTGCTGATAGTTCGTAGTACCATACCTTGAACGTTTCTGGCCTTTTGTCTGTTTTTGAAGACATCAAAGATTCCTCATTCGAAAGCAGCTAGGTTTCAACTAACTGCTTCAGATTTGACATGATGCGTCTTTTTATTTTGCCTGCGGTGGATGTCCCTCTTTTGCCAATAGTCTAATAAAAAATCCTACCTTCTTTCATACACGTATCGACAATGGTGCAGCCGTATTTCAAGCTACGTATAAAAAGGCATGGCTACCAAGAAACCTCTTTTTGTCTACCAAGATACCCTGAAATTTTTGTGCTATATAATGAGTCGAAATTAACCAAAGGCAAAGGTATTCAAAGCACCTGAAAGCCAAAGAGTGGCTGACGACGTTTGGCTAAGAGAAGCTAAATGTCTTGGCCCAACACCAGCTACCAGTCTGGGAACTCCACAAAGTTCCTTTTTTTAAACAAACAAATTAATTATCAATGTTACTCATTATGTCGATATACGCTCGATTGCATACGGGCCTGATTGTGAACAGGACGAAAAACAAAGTCTGACGATGTGAGTTAAAAAGGCACGCAATTAAAGAGAATATTTGAGGAAAAAAAACCGCTTCTATCATTTTTTTTAGGCCTACAGCATTACGAACAGCAAAATTATATTTCAGATTGATGCCCCATGTAGCCACAACAGCGCTTTCAAAGTGGCGCCAAAGCCCTCCTTCCCGTCGCGTTCGGTTGAGAGGAGGAAATGATGACGTATTATACAGAGAACTGAACATTTGCGCACTTCCCGCAAGCCTTACCAGAGCGGTCAAAAGCGCTGGCTGCGTCATACTCTTGACGTCATACTCTGGAATGACGTCATACCTCTGGCCATGACGTCATGCCTCTGGGCATGACGTCACACCGACTGGTTGGTTTTCGGTTTTTCTCATGTCTATTGATACGTCCGGGTCAAATGCTTGTGATATCCAAATTCGCAATACAAAAATACGCTGGAACTCACCTCCAACTCGTTTTTAAGTCTTCCTTTTTTTTTCTTCTAAGATTCTTTTTTAGCTTTACTTTAACAACAAGAATAACATCTGCAGGCGCCGTGCGGGTACAATACGAATTCTGCAGGTGCGTGTCAAATGGAAATGACAAATTTCCGCGTGGTACCTCACTGGCTCGTAAGGTCTGAGGAATATTGCTCGGCAAAAAGGCTGTACGGAGCATTATGACAAGCCTTGAAACAGCATGACCGACAAAATATTTTGTCATGTCTGAACTCTTTTTTTTTTTTTTGCAGCGCACTCTCCCAGAAATTGTTCATAGATTTTTAATAGTATCTGATAGCAGTCTGAAACTTAAAAAAAAACGCGTTTAAAGTAAACATTTTTATTGAGAATGTTATTTCATGTGGTAAGGCTTACGATAGTATACTTAGCTTGTTGTTCGAAACATTTTGTTATCAACTTTTGCTCGAAAATAGCCACAAGCTGGATTAGGTCTTGGATATGCCTAAATATGTCTAACTATGCCTGTGTGAATTTCATCTTTCGTTTTCAGTTCCTCCATCGTTTGACACGATAAGTAAGGATAAGATCTCCGTGCTCGAAGGCGGATCTATAAGTCTAGAATGCAAGCCACACGGAGTTCCCGATCCTGTCGTGTCGTGGATCAGAGATGGAAATAAGGTTTGTCAACATTCCAGTCACCTTAAAAGTGCGCGCTAGTTTTGGTAGCAATAGTATCTATTATTTGGGCACCGAAACAATTTGTTGATGTCTACTGGAAATTTTGTTGATGCTTGAGCACGATTCAAGGGGTATTAGGAGAGTTAAAAAGAACCATAAACGTTATAACGCAAGACAATTAAAGAACTTTATATACTTCCAATTTCCTTGCATGATTCTCCTGCTATTGTATGAGAAAATATTTAGTAAAAATTATTTAATCATGTCTTTCCTTTCCAACGATTTCACACTATATGTATATGAAGTGAGTAATAATATTAACCTGGACTATAAAGTAGTTTTCTATGTACTTTACGCTTTTTTGTATCTTGTAGTTTATGCCCACACATATCTTTATAGTCATGTTTGAAAAGGTTAAACGGAATGTTGGCTGACCTTTCAACATGTTTTCTTTTATATTAGTTATCCTTAACCAATCGCAATATTAAAATACAATTAGAACTTGAGAGTGCCTCGAGGAGGTACTATCTCATTCCGAAATTCATGAAACATTTCGAGGTTCTGAAACTTTGCTGTTTAACATGAGACACACACTGCGCGACACAGCTATTGAGGACACAACTTCGGCGCGTTTTCGACAGAACTGTAAGTCTTGAGGACCGTGTTTTATTTCTAACAGAAAAGCTGGGAAAAGAAACGGGAGATTGCTTGTTGGCGCTAACAACGTTGTACTACAAAACGGGACACTGTTAGCCCAAACAAGAAAAAGATTGCAGATATTTCTCTTCTTTGATCTCCTTAGGGAATGGAAAGACTCATCACAGATACTAGTGTAGTTTAAAGTGCCCACTCGGTGAACCAATCATATAGGTAAAATTGATGGCCAATCAACACCCTGCCCCAGCAAAAGTTATAAAAGCGCGGATGTTGTGTTCCCGTATTTTTGTTGCGCAGCATACCTATACTTTGCCACTGGCTTAATTAGTCTTTTTAAAATCTTGAGAGGTCGGTCTGCGCTTCATCATATTTTGTGGCTCGAGTGCTGGGGTAGACTTTGCAAATTAAACCGAATAGTTATCGCGTTGTATTTGTTCTCCCAGATTCTTGTAGACAACCCGATCCTGGCGTTATCTAATGTAAACCAATCGGATGCTGGGACGTACTCGTGTGAAGCATTGAATGAGGCAGGAGCTGCGCAGGTTGATTTTATTCTTGATGTTTTGGGTGAGTTGTCACAATTGTAACAGAAATAAAGGCACGCATTGCATGCCCTGTCTCAAAGGTCTCTGAATGATACATTTATATTAATGTTCACTTTAGTTAATTAAACCTAGCTTCGATTCACCTGCCTCGTTGATTATCTCAGGTTTGTCGCTATCTACCTGTAAGCACAGCGGAGGATATCATTTTTCGTAAACTTACAGGAAGACCGTCACAATTCCACATTTAACTAATTCGACGTGCTGCATAGCGTCGCAGTTCAATTTGAAACTAGAGGGCTCACTATTTTGAAAATAAAAAGGAGTAGATCTAAGCTTGTCTGTTTAACCCTTATGAGAAACCATATCAGTCCGTGTTAAAGACCGCCTGACCTCTGACGGTAGCATGTACGAAAGTATAGGGAGCGTTATGGAGACTGCCAGTTCTCTGGTGCACTTTGCGTGGATGGAAGTGGAGAATATGGAAGGATAAATGAATGCATAAAATAAACCCTTTCAAATGAACAGGAGTGCTGCGCCAGCGTTTGACTTGGAAGCGTGTTGAGTCAGTGAGAATATGAGTCCCGCCACCACTTGTGGAATTAATTAAGCTGGGTGCCCTCATTAGTGCCGTATTATTCCGAGGTCGATTTTAAAAAATTCCTGATGAAACCACCATATTTTAAAACATACGTTACTTGGTAGAAAAAATATTCGATGAATTTACCACCTTTCGCTAAAATGTCATTAGGCCAAACAGCGTTTTCTGAGGTTGAATTTTTAATACTATGTCCAGCACATATTCCATGCATAAACTGTGTGCCGTTTAGTTTGTGTTGCAGCAAACAGAAGCCCCTGGTTTGACATCTCGGCTGGAAATTTTGAAATTGTTATCCTTGGGGGACTTCAATATTAGAGAGACTTACAATCCTGCACATTTTCCTAACGCAAACTGTGTGTTTTTCGCTTTGCATTGCAACAAACAGAGCCCCCTGGTTCGACATGTCGGCTGGAAGGTTTGAATTGACAGTTCTCGAGGGCGAGGAGGTCATACTCAACTGCCCGTATAGGGGCAAGCCCGAACCACGCACGTCCTGGTACAAGGAAGGCAGGAGAGTTCATCCGGGTCCCTCTGTGAAGATCTCCAACGACTCCCTCACCATCGCCTTCGCGCGTTCTCACGACAGTGGCACATACGTCTGTGCCGCCATCAGTGAGGCAGGGACAGCTGAGGTCAACCTCACTCTCACCGTGTACGGTAAGAAACAATCGTGTTGCCGCTATCTGGTCATGGTGTGCACACGAGCAGTTCACCGCTCACCGCTAAGCTGGCAGGGCGGTGGTAGCTGCATGCTCATTAAAATAGTCATACGTCGATCTTTCGCCACGTGATCACGCCCCTTCCCAAAGGTCAGGTGATGAAAGGCAGGCGGTTGATTGCTTGGACCAGCGCGTAGCTTCCACCGCACTCTGGGCTTAAAGGAGGACGGAGTATAGTAAACTATTCGCTGGATGGATCCTACTAAACACCTATAAAAACAGCTGCCCTGACTTGTTATTATAATTAACAACCAGAAAAAAAAATTATAGGAAGATCGTTCCTGAATTCTTGAGGAATGCGTTAGCATGACCCTTGAGAACACCACACACGTCCCCCTTTGGGAAACGCTAACGCTGACCTCTTCACTTTTTTCTTCTGACTTTCTCTTTTCCTTCCTATATTTTTTCCTTTCTCTTTTTTACCTCGTTTCGGTCAGTGTTAGCGTTTTCTAAAGAGGGACGTCTGGTGCGTTTCCCAAAGGTCATGCTAACGGATTCGCTAAGAATCCACCAATGGATGTTCCTGTAATTGTTTCATCCCTTTTCTGTACTCTCTTCTTGTAAGAGTACGTCGACGCCCTTGGATACGGGTATTCATACCACTCGTAGAAGGAACCGCATCCATATCACGCGTGGTGGGAACCGCATATATCGTTTTAACAACACACACACATCGGATCCCACCAACGCTAACATCATGACCGCTTCTACGGAAACCCAGAGCGAAGAACAACCGGCGACGGCAGAGCGGGAGCTGTGCACGCGCGCACAGTGGCGTCACAAGGCGGGGCGGGGGGGGGGGCTAACCGCTTCGGGTGTAGCGCTCAGGGGCTGCAGCTGGGCAGTGAAAAGCCAGAAAACCGGCTTGCCGTTTGTCTGGCTGCCACCGTCTGTCATAGATGGCGGTAGCTGTCCAGCCTTTCCACTCTGGCTTGCCGACTTGCGGCCGGCCATTACTTCATTCCTACCATAGTACAGCTTCGCTGGTCTTCCTTCTTCACCAAAGTGGAAAGGCTGAAGGATTTTTGTTTTTGATACAACCTTATTGCCAGCACCTGAGCAAGACGACTCCAAGATCCTTTCTAATTTAAATTTCTCGTAATGTCCTCTTCCCCGGAGACCTCTTTTCCCTCTAATTCGTTGTCACCTTTCACCGTAGTGCCCCCTAAAATTCATCAGATCGAGTCCAGCCCCATCAAGGCCATCGACGGTCATCCCGTGAGGCTATCCTGCGAGGCCAGCGGGGTTCCCGCCCCGTCCATCAAGTGGTTACGGAGTAACGGCAGCTCTGCAGCAGAGACGAGCAGCGGACGAGCGACGACAGAAGGTGGATTCTTCCTGGACTTCTCCGACGGCGTCCAGATGGAAGACAAAGGTCGCTACATCTGCATGGCGGAGAACGAAGCCGGGGTCGAGCAGGAAGAGGTCTTCTTGGACGTGATTGGTTTGTGCATGCTTTTGAATCTGTCGCTTGCTTCCGAACATCCTTGTAGCATTACTAACTATGTATATCCTCTTTTATGTGAGCGTTGTTTGGGATCGCCCCAGGCAGCACACCAGAGGAACACCTAACGTGGCCCAAGTTTGGAAATGTAGGGGCCTAACTCGGGCATAATAAGGTTTTGTTCTTAAACGCTAGTAGCGCCAAAGTACTTTTTTTCTGCTTTTTTCTTTGGGAGGGGAGGGGGAGGCGGTTCGATGGGTTATCATTTTCGGCACATCAATTCCAAAGTACCAGATGTGAGCCAGAAAGGCCAGGTATCAACCAAACAACCTACAGGAAGCCGAACTCTGCCACTTGTTTGGCAATTTAAACCCAAAGTTGCCAGGGAACGACCAAACAACCAGACAGTGAAGCCTAACTCTGGCACTTGTTTGACAATTTAGGGCCAAAATACACAGACTTTGGCCAAAGAATATAAAATTGATTTAAAGGAGCTGTGCAACAATTTCAGGGCTTTGCTTAAATAATTGTGGAAGTTGATGCCTGACACTTCTGAAGTGAACAACAGAAAACAGATTTTGCCTGGATACTCTAGTTTTTATTTTTTAAATTAAAAAGATGCAGGTTTTTGCCACCTCTCAACTCGTACATCGTCTTCCGGGTCACGTGCGCAGTGACGTCGATGGGGTAGGCGCAGGGTTCCGGTAAAGTTCTCTCTCGAGAGCCATCAGTGAGCAGCGAGAACTCATCCGCTCGCGACCGCGTGACCACGTGCTGGCGGGCGCAGTGCGAACAGTATGGTGAAAGAAGGAAAGTCTCATCCGGGTCCGGCCATACCCGTCCGGCTCTGTCCCCCTCCACCTCCGGCTTCTGGCGGCTGTTCGCGGTAGCAGATAGAGCTGACGGTTTTGTGGACCTATAGGGTAGCTGGCGCCACTGAAACCTCCGTGTAATAGAAGTTTTGTCGATGATACCAGGTTTTTGACGCATTTATATTTATGTTGGAACGTCGACATTTATAGAAAAGTTACCTTTTATTGAGCAGGTATTCGCACAACTTGCTATCTTTCTACAAGACCCCCATTGACGTCATGCCGCGTGTTTCTCATGGACGCCGCTCGCGGCTGCAGGTCGGGGAATATTCTGATTTTTGCCTCGCTATTACGCGGCGGAATCGCAACATTTCGATGAAAGGAGGTGTGTTTTCTGTCATTTGTGACAAGGTGAACAATATCAAAAGTAGAAGATGCCCACAGCTCCTTTAACCCATGGCTTTCTTTTTTTCTTTTTTTTTTTTAGGCGCTTGAGGTTGTCAATTGCCGGTTTTGAACCTTTATTTTTGTCCAGAAAACTGTGCTATTCGAAACCGTGTTCACCAGTCCCGAGTACCAGGTTTCTTTAATCGTAATTTTTAACTTCAATCGAGGGTGTATTTTTCTACGCAGATTACGTTTTTGGTTTGTGGTGATTCTTAAAAGAGATGCAACATAACGAACAGATGTAACATCCTGAACAAATGCAACTTCATGGACGGATGTTACTTCCAGACAGATGTAGCGTCATAGCCAGATGCAATGCGCCGTGTATCTTTCTCACAAAATTTAGCGCGGAAGTTCACTACATCCCGTGACGTGATCACGTGACGGGACCACGTGACGGAAAGTCACAGTGTCACCCGATACCCTTTCGCAAGACTTTGACGGTGACCTAAGCATTTTTCAGTCTTCCGTAATTATATTTCTTTACCATATCATAAGTTGTAACTATTCCGAGTGATATTTGAGACTAATCTGATTCTCCTTTCTATCTGTTTGTTTTCCCGAATCCAGCCCCTCCTTCAATCAATCAGTCCGACTGGTCTGGAGTGGACATCTTGGCGGTGTCTGGACAGAACACTCTCTGCGGTGCCCGGCCATCGGGAGTCCACCTCCTGAGATAGAGTGGCTCCGTGACGGACGGTCAGTCCAGCGGGCCGACGTCGCCG
Source organism: Ixodes ricinus (assembly GCA_037355805.1). Taxonomy (NCBI): domain Eukaryota; kingdom Metazoa; phylum Arthropoda; class Arachnida; order Ixodida; family Ixodidae; genus Ixodes; species Ixodes ricinus. The sequence continues at coordinate 12,244 of JAZHYW010036952.1, forward strand.
CTGCAGGAGAAGAGGAAGCGTTCAGGCCAGCGTCCAGGTTGCAGGTAGACGGCGCACACGGGGAAGTCTTGAAGATACTCAATGTTCAAGTGGAAGACGCCGGCGAGTATCTTTGCCTGGCGAGGAACGAGGGCGGTACGGTGGATATGAAATACAAGCTTGAAATAGTGGGTGAGTTGTGGTCGTTTCTTCGTAATTAAAACGCACATTTACCGGTGCTTATATTTAGGAAATAAATGCAATGGCGATCCGTGTGTTGAATTTGTCGTGCAAACATTCAAGTAGACCTGAAATAATTTCTGATTGTAATGTAAAGTTCCAAACATCGTGCGAAAAACCTATCTGATCTCTCTCTTTGGTGTGAAATATTCTGCACAAGTTCGGTCATATCTAGCCTTCGCGAGGCGCCCACCATTCTAAAATGGGTTCTCTAAACAACTTTGTTAAAAATCACAATACAATTTTTTTATCTTTTAGTAGGGAGGCAGAGACAGCAGCAACTCGTTTATTTATTTATTTATTTATTTAATTATTTATTTATTTATTTACTATGAAGGCCCTCAAGGGCATTACATGACGGAATATATCACATCAATATTTAAAAAGAAAACAAGCAGCGACACATCCACAGAAAAGAAGAAGATACAATGCATGCATACTATAAAACATTTCCACGCATACCGGCATTTTCAGCAGTAACTGGATATATGCGTAAGGTGACTGAAATATCGAGGCTGCTTCTAAAAGGGGCCGTAAAACTCGATGCCTGCACTTAGTAATCAAAAATTTTTGTCAAAGGTGTATTTCGCAGGTTTTGTTTTGCTTCGTAAAATTACAAAGCGCAGCTCCCTTTCTGCAAAAAAAAAAAAAAATATTGCTAAAAAACTTGTTAGGGTCAACGCCGCACGTTGACGCAGACGGTCGAATAGATGACGCTGTCTCCTCGTTGAGACGGTTGAGACTAGAGTACACGGTATATGCAGAACCTATACAGTTACTCTGGTTGAGACCAGAGTGGCTACGACTGCTCGCGACGACTGGGGGTCTATTAAAATAAACGTAATCGTTTTGTAATCTACCGGTATAATAATAAATGCGGACAATGATAGCAAAACTTAAAGTAACAGAAATAAAAGAAAACGCGGTTGCATAACGACGGCGCTCTTGCTGCCCACAGATTTTGTTTGCGCGTCGTCTGCTTTCTTTTGCTTCTAGGCTACACTTTGGTGCCTGGAGCGCGTCTCCGACTACGCAAATTTTTATCTTTGCGGATGATATGATATCGCGCACCTGAAAAATCCACAGAAACATAGCTTCATCATGCACACAACCAGGCACGTAGCCAGGATTTTGTTTCGGGGGGGGGGGGGGTAGAGGGAGGGGAGGGGGCCCGCCCATGACAAAATGCTGTATGAGGGGGAGGGGAGGGAGGCCCCAGCAAAATGGAAGATTTCGGGGGGGGGCAGGCCCCATGCCCCCCCCCCCCTGGCTACGTGCCTGCACACAACGTAACTAGGATTACGTTGGTAACAGAACCGAAAGATGATGGCAATAAAATGGTGCATCACTATGGTGTAGTGTTTAGATAGTAAAAACAAATCCACTTTGGACAGATCCTCGAACATCATAGATTGCTTTTGATTTCTAATATATTTCATGAGCAAGGTCCTGCTATTCTTTGCAGGAGACCTGCAAATGAAGTTTGAATGAGCAGCAGATTAATGTGCCACAAGTTTATTCCAATCCAAGGCATCGCGACACCAAGCCAGAGTTCTCACTCATCAATATGTCATGTACCTCATCCGGTAAATGCAAACGATTATTGGGTTTGCCACCGGCACGTTAATTCGGCCTGTTAACCATGGCCCTCATCACAGCGCCACCATTGTTCCATCCACTCCCTAACCAGTGTGCAGTCTGAGACGCCTGAGACAGACAGCAGAGGGCCATGCCATCACGTGAACGACTATACATTTTGAGTACTAAAAATATTCCGTCATCAGTACTGTATGAGCAAATAAATTGTGCTTAAATAATTATCATCGTGGAACTGTACCTTTTGCAAAACTTCTTGCGAAAAAATAGTAGATCACGCGAAGCCCCCTCACACAAAGGCGAAAAGAAAAAAAAAGTTATCTTCTAAGCACTTCGAAAAAGTACATCTGGCAAAATAAAAACTAAATAAAGAAGGTAAAAAAAACACGGGCTCGTCCGGGATTTGAACCCGGGACCTCTCGCACCCTAAGCGAGAATCATACCCCTAGACCAACGAGCCGGGATGAAACACGCCAGCTTAGAGGCCTGTGCCACTGGTAAGACTTAGCAAGACGATACAGCTCCTTGGACCACGAAAATCTGAGGGACGTCCGATTTAGATCCGAACGTCCATGACCCAAACGACCGAAACGGGACATCCAAGAGGCCAACGCAGGATGTCTATTTTTGGTTATAAACAACGTCCATTTTCTTCTGCTCCTCTGGATGTCCGCTCGAATATTCGCCCGATCGATCCCGGGCATGATACCCTCTGAACGTCTATTGTAACGCAATATACATCACTTGGCGTTCGCTCGTGCGCGTCTCCGACTGGTGTGTTCACTGTATAGAGTCCTAGGCTGCCCATGCATCGAGAGTGGCCCCGAAGTGGCAACCAATGACGTCACAGAAGCCGGATGTCGGATGTCGCGATCCTGGCGGTTGGTCGTAGAAATGCTTGCGAAAAGCACGAGAGACCGTGAGTGTCGCTACCTTCGCGGCCTCCCAACTTGTAGCTGCCGAACCCTCCGTGTACTGTCATACTGCAGACTAACATGCAACAGAACAGGCGTCTGCCACATACACCACCCCTGCTGAAACGCCACCAGGATCGCGACAGGCGACAGCATGTCGCTTCTATGACGTCACCAGGCGGACATCAAAAGACATCCTTTTTGGACGCGGTAAACACACCATTCGGAGACGTGTTGCAGGCAACATAGCTACACCTTCCGACGCTGCTCCCGACACCATCTATCAGTACGTACGCCAAACGCGCCCCGCCACTCGACTCGGTCGTCTGCGTCGTTGCCCGCCGTTGACCCTGGCACGGTCGTCTGCGTCGTCGACCGTCGTTGACCCGTTCAAGTTTTATTTTCACTACTTTTTTTTTTACGGAAAGGGAGCTACGCTTTGTAATGTTACAAAATAAAATTCCACCTGTAAAATACACATTTGATTAAAATTGAAATTGCTACGTGCAGGCGCCGATTTTTACGGCACATTTTAGATTCAGTCTTAGTATTTCAGACATCCTATATATAGAAAAGGACCTATAAGAAGGTGTGCATAAAACAAAAGACGAGAAAGACAATTCAACTTAGCCTACTCAAGCAAGATAGAGACTTGCACAACAAGCCTCTGTCGTCGTCTATGCAAACTGTTACGCATTTATGCGCACCGCTGCGCCTCCAAGAAGGCATCAAGTGCGTTCATGGACGTTGTGACACCTCCCGCCAATGATTAAAAAAAATGCTGATATAATAGATAAACTGTTAGTCTTAAGTACTGTGTTTTCTGAGCTCAAAGTAAATTCGATTGTGCGTTAAATCTCGAAGACCTGCCATGCTTCCGAGACGTTTCTCATTAAGATTACTTTCCTCTGAGAACTTATCAGAAGGACGCCCAAAATTATACATAAATATATTTGAATCTTTCCGTTTTATCATCAAATTACTCTTGACATTTATTATGGTGCGCACGATAGTTTATAGTCACTGACGGCTTAAGAAACGCAGAGTGCGGCTTATTAATTTCACACTTCTCGCTTCTTCATTCGTTCTTCGACCTTCTTTTCGACTACTGCCACAATTTCATTGGCTGCGAAGCGAGCGCAAGTTCGTCCGCTTCTTTGCAGGGGTTGTGGTGACGTCAGAACGACGCCGAGCTCTGATTGGCTCTGATTGGAGGATAGTGGGTTGACCTCAAAGCAAGCTGCCTTCAGGTCTACCCACTATTCTTCCATCAGAGCCAATCAGAGCTCGGCGTTCTGACCTCACCGCAACCCCTGCAAAGAAGCAGACGAACTTGCACTCCGCATAATAAGGTACTCAAAACTGGCCACGCCTCGAGTTATATATTTTTTAAGTTGTTAGTCATTGAAGTTGTTAAAGGCAAACTTTTCTCTTTTATACTTTGATGAATTTCAGTGCCGCCATACTTTCCGGAAGATCATCCAGAGTTTCCGGCGAGCACTCAGGTCGTGCTGTCAAACCATCCGTTCTCGTTGTCGTGCGACGTGCTGGGCGTGCCTTTCCCCACGTTTACGTGGAACAAAGAGGGCGTGCCGTTACCTCGTGATACCCTGACCAGAGTGAGGGCCAACCGACTGCACGTGTCGTCGGCCAAAGAACACCACTCGGGCTTGTATCATTGTGAGGCCAGCAATGTGGCCGGATCTGCACAGCAGAGCTACAATGTCACCATTTTGGGTGAGCTAACTGAAAACTTCTCGCTATTTTATTTGTTTGACGAAAAAATTACAGGGGGACACCTGCTCACGCACTTTTTCATGAGGAAGCTGTTTTTGTTGCTGTTGTTGTTGTTGTTGTTGTTGTTGTGTATGTTTCAGTTAATGCGTACGCCTTAAAGGGATACTTCAACGAAATTTGAAATATTCCCGTCGTGTTCAGAAATAGGTTGAGTATGAAACACAATATCCGTAAATGACAATCGCACGTTTGTATTTTTGATCCTGGTGGCTGTATTTTTCGTTATAAACGGCCCACTCTGGCAAGCGCTCGGAGAAGGCCCAGCTTAGAGCACGTGACATCCAACGCAATCGTGACGTAGGTCGTCTCAAGACGAGCAAAGCTACGGCGAGGCTGACGTCGAGAGGATGGCCTAGTCGTTCCAGCCACCGAAGCGGCTGCTTTTGTACGAATTTTGAGTGACGGGTTAACCTTCTATAATCTTGTAGGGGGACAATAGCGACTTCTGCAACACACAAAAGGGATTCTCGGGAAGAGGGGAGTTCCTCCTTCCCCCTTTCTCCTGTCGTGGCCGGGGCGAGACGATCTCCGTCACTAGCTGTCAAGGTTCCTAGACGAGCATTACAAACGAGGCGTTAGCGACATCCACCAGGTGCTCTTTGCTAATCGTTTAATTCGTTTTAAAATTCCTTTTCGAGACTTTTTTAACAAGATATTTGTATGTGCCATGTGATACTGCTCTTTTGAACACATATAGACCAAAAAATGAGCGCCAAAATTTCGTTGTAGATCCCTTTAACTGTCCCATAGAACGAGCTGACGTCATCAGTTTGAAGCGCGAAAACGGCACCTAGTTTCCGCGATCGGCCTCGGTTCCATTGGCTGGCTCGCGTCGACGGGGCTCCCATTGGCCGCTGCGCTCGTCAGTTTCCACGACCGCTCACCCCATGGCGCTGCGTGTCCATCAGCGCGCCGTTAACACGGAGCGTCCAAGGTCACCAGGGGAGCACGCGCGCTGACTGGAAACGAAAAGTGCGCAGCAGACGACAAAGGGAGCGGACGAGCGGCTTGCATGCTTTCGCATTCACAACTCATAGAAAATGCTTTAGTGTACCTCGAGCTTTTTTTTTTACTTTGTATGCATTTTAAAGCACACATGCAAAGAAAAAAAACATTTTTTTTAAATAGCCTAGATGGAAAAAGTTTGTTATAAAACGAATTTACAAAGAAGAAAATTTTTACAGAACGAATTTGTAGTTGGCGCCCGCGGAAGCCGCCGCTGGTCACGTGGCAGACCTGTGCGTCGCCGTCGCCGCACGCTGAGCGTTTTGCGCCGCCGCTTCAACGCGTTTCTCCACGCCGCCTTCGCCGCCGCCGCACAAGTTCGTCTGCTTCGGGGCGCCGCCGCCGTCATCTGACCGGCGCACAGGTCTATCTAGGGGTGTCGCGAACCGGCCGAGGTTCGAGTTCGACCAGGTTCGACTTTTTCGAACTTTTAGTGGAAAATTCGACGAACCTTGTATTGAGGTTCGACTCGTGGGCGCATGCGCGACAGGCTGGCCAGTTGGCTTCGGATTGGATGGTGATGGCTAAGGGACGAATTAAGGGCAGCGTTGATTGGTTATTTCAGTTAATACAGTGCAAAAACAAATAAGTTATTAACTTCTTCAGTGATTAGAATTGGTTTCTTTTAATTGCAACTGTTTGTAAAATAAAATAACCATTTTCATAAAAAAAAGTTATCCAAACTTAGACACGCTTGTATCAAGGTCTGGCCACACTGTCCACAAAGTCGAACCGGTCGAATCTGGTGAAAAGTTCGAAGGTTCGTCGAACCGGTTCGACCCAGTCGAATCCCGAAAGTTCGACCTAAAAATCTGGTGCGACAAAAGTTCGCGACACCCCTAGGTCTATCACGTCTGCTTGCGCTTTTCAAAAGCTTCATTTGAGCTCTAAAAGTTACTTATTAAGCTTTGTTTTTTGTTGCACTTCAAACGAAGATGAATAAGTAAGTTTTCGAGACCATAGGAAGCTTCGAAAGAGCGCAAGTACCACGTGACAAATAGGGGCCAGTCACATGATAAATATGGGTCACTTTTACGCGGCGCCCGTGGCTGCCAACTACAAATTCGTATAGCGCCGTAAATATATAGCTCTAAAAAAAATTATTTTTCGTTGTAAATTCGTTTTATGACTTCCTTTTCCCAACCCGGCTGTTTAAAAAAAAGTTTTTTTTCTTTGCATGTGTCCTTTAACGACAGACATCAGTTTCGGGCTGAGCGTTTCCTACTCGCTGTATCTAAACTGCCACAGCCTTGCAAACCTTTTGCTAAATTACCCAAGCGCTAAAGAGAATGCTGGGAACGTGGGTATACACGCTGCATGCGCTCACCTTCTTTGCATAAAGGATGAGAAGTAAATACCCAAAAACAAAAGGCACTACGGAACGTACATGCAAACTGCCATTTGTTTTAGATTTTCGCTTTCGAACAGTTACTGCTGCAAATGCCAGCACGTGTAGCGCGTGTACAAACGTTCCCAGCATTCTCCCTTGTGCCTCGGTAATTCAGCAAATGGTCTATTGCGTTCTTTTCTTTGCGGCATTTTTTTAATTGGTAAAAATAAACATATGGCTCCCATTAGAAACTCGCTGAGCGCCATCGAAAATCACTAAATAAGTAGATTTTACATGGACTGGTGGCATGTGAAGCGCGGTAGTGCGTTAAAGTAATCGCTTGGGCTACACGCGCAAGGCTAGTGGTGCAGACACGCGGATAAGAAACGAAACAATATCGCAGGCGTGTCGAAGTTTGAAGCATTTTCTGGATCCAGAAAAACGAAGCACGCGTCCCAAATATTTCTACATGTATTATTTTTAATTTTTTTATTTATTTATTTACTTATTAATTTATTTATTTATTCACACAAATACCTGCTGCGCCGTTATGCATTATGCAGGGGGCACATGTATTGCGTAAAGATAATAAACATATTCAGAATTCATACACACACGCAAAAAGAAAATAAACTAGGAATACATGTCTATACTTCAGTACAACTCTGCAATCTCTTATGAAAAAGAAGTCATCACAAACCAAGATTAGCTCTCATGAAAGTGAATTGCACTCCATATTAGTTTGAACAAGAAATGACGAAGAAAAACATTCATTTCGATAGTAAAACTGTGACACTTTTTCCGACTGATCCGATCTCGCCGATACATGATACGGCTCCAATATATACAAACTTCGTTCAGTACCTGTCCATCCATGATACACTGTGCGAAAAACTTTCAGCCTTAAACACCTTCTCCGATGTTTAAGAGTGACAAAACGTAATTTAATTTCTGTAAAACATGTGTATGGGAGTATGTAATCACCTGTCACAAACCTTAATGCCTGATTCTGAAACATCTCTAACTTTTCTACTCTGCGGCGGGTCCCAGATGACACGCATATTCTAGAATCGCCCTGACAAAAAACAATATATATATATAACGTCTGTTTCACGCACCGTATGTATTTTTATAATTCCTACGGATAAAGTACAACATTTTACTAGCCTTGGCAAGAGTATTAATCATTCCATTTTTAGCTGGACCAGAGATAAACACCCAGGTACTTATAGCTGTCTACACGTTCAAGTATGACATTTTTTCAGCTTATATGCAGTTGGGAAAGACACACCGCGTTTAAAACACATAAAGTTACACTTTTTTTCTATTTAAGCTTGTTTCCCAGCAGTCACACCAGCCTTGCAGTACTAATACATGCCTTGCACCTACGTCACATGATGACGTCGAACACCGGTATCTACCATGCTGGTGGTTGACTCGACGGCCCTTCGCAGCGGGAGCAATGGTAAACTGCGCCGCGCTCGGCTGTAGCAATTACCCCGTACCCCGACGATCGTCCGATCGTTTCGTCGGCATGCCCCGCGGGACAGATCGAGTGGCCGTCAAGTTAGAGAAAGTACGAGCGGCAGAAAAGGGATGCGGCCGCGGAGTATCGAGTTTGCGGGAAGCATTTCATAGCGGCGAGCGACCGCACTTTCCTACCGTTGTTTACGTTCGCGCACGCCTTTGCATCGGCTTTTGCCCATTCGTGGTGTAGATGCCCTTTGCCTTTCGTTACATAACACCGTTCCCCCGCTTCGAGCGATTGTCGCGCCGCAGAGCTCCGGCCAGACGATCCGTCTGGCCGGGCTCGCGGAGGTCGGCGGCGGCCCCCGCGTGCAAGCTCCCCGAGACGCCGCCTCCGGGTCATCGGTTTGTGCCGTCCGCGAGACGGTAACCTTTGCAGGGAGCGAAAGAATTATGAAGCGCGCAATTATGCTTTTTTTTTTTTTTTATACGGCAACTTTTTGCGTCAAAACTTCGTCGGCGGCATTTCGAAACTTTCTGCTCGTAGCGCAATCGCACCGATGCCGAAAAATTTCTAGCGTACTGGATAAACGTCATCATCGAAAGCTCAGCACGTTTTTCCAAGTTCACGCGCAACACAACTAGAGTACCTCTGTTGAAAATATGGTGCATGTTAGCGCATGTTCGGGCCGTTAGCGGCATCGTACGCCTTGGTAAGCGCATCCGCGCGGTGTGAAGTCAACCACCAGTATGGCGCGGGGCCCCGTCCTTCCCTAGCGTGACGTCACTTGCAAGGCATGTATAAATCGTCGTGAAGTACACGAGCATCAACGTCATGTTCCATTATTCTGTATACCACACAATCGTGCGAAAATAATTATACACTGAGATTGTACACCTTCAGTAATACCATTGATAAATGTAAGAAATAACAAGGAGGGCCATAGCACACACCCCTGTGATACCCCTGAGGTCACTAGAATTGACAAAGATTTCTGGCCTTTCGGTACGACACTTTGTTCACAACCGGAAAATAGTCAGTGACCCAGTTGACGAGTTTGTGGTTGATACGGATATAAGTTTTTTGTAATAATAAATAATTCGGCACGGCATCGACTGAATTCGCGGTTCCCGATTATGCCCATCAAGTTTCTAATTAAAATTATATGTCTATTTTCTCTAGTAAAACCGCTAATTTGTAAATATTAGTTCGTAACGTACATAATTTGCGTGTCTTTTGCAGTCTCTGACATGCACCGTGGCTGGCAATTCGTTACTGAAAAGATTTTTTTACCACCTATTTTAGGCATTTCTTAGTCTTCGTTGAAACACCCGCTGGTTGTTGTCTGCATTGCATTCTCTTAGGTTCAGTACTGTTAAAGGGAAGCTGAAGAAATACTTGAAGGGGAAAAAAACGATTAGAGGTGAATCTTAGTGTAGTTTTGTACTGTGAATTTGAATATCACAAGCATTTGACCCGAACGTATCACCAGAACGAGAAAAAAGAAAATCCAAAAAAACAACAACTGGGTATGACTGAGGACCCCTTATACGAAAAAATCGCGACATCCTTTGAAGAATGCCTCCTGCTATCTTGGGCGAATCCAGGCGGCACTACAGTCGACGCGCGGGTGTAAAAAAGCAAAACATAAAGATAAAAGTTGTGCGCGTCACAGGAGGAGGGAGAAGGAATGCCTATGCTGTCGGAGTGCAGCGCATGCTATGAGCTCATGTCGCCAATTAAATAACGCCGACTGTGCAACGTCACGGCTTTCTTCGCCTCTCTTTGAGCACATCCTTCGAGGCTGGTAGACCGTGACAGTGCACTTTTAGCCTGTGTGTATGCATTTTCGTGTCTTTTCAGCCTTTGACTGCGCTCTGACTCAAGTATAGGAAGGCCGTCTGCCATCTTGGAACGGTCCAGGCGGCGTTACACTCGACGCGCGGGTGTAAAAAAAGCAAAACATAAAGATAAAAGGGTGTGCGCGTCAAAGGAGGAGGGAGAAGATGTCGCTATTTTTTTTTTTATTCAGGGGGCATTAGATATGACGTCATACCCGTAACAGGCTTGAGCTGAGCTAGTTGGTTCATACTCATGAATTAAGGCCAGCTGAACTAGGAGAAAACATACACATAAAGAAAAGACCATTCACACCGCTGGACTAGCAACTGATTTTCATTTCTTCTTCTTCTACTACTACGAGCCCCACTTGAGAAAACAATTCTCTTTTCCTCTTTTTTGCTTTCTAATTCCCCTTAATTTTTTCCCTTTAACCCCGAAGAAACATTTTTTCTTTTTCGTGCAGCACGAGAGAGGGTGCACTAATGCAGTCATCGCCTTTTTCCTCAATGGCAAGTGCCTCTAAAATTTCACGTCCCAGTTTTGTCTTGTTCCTTGCCACGATGTTTACGTCGTAGAACCGCGCCGAACATTGACACGCACGACAATGGGTTGGCAAGTGTCCTCCTGCTGACAGGGACTTCACTGATGCAGCGTGCTCCCTCGTCCGATCGTTAATGCATCGGCCGGTTTGTCCGATGTAACTTCGGCCGCATGTCAGCGGAATGTGGTACACCACCTCCTTTTCACACAGGGCGTATGAACACTTGTGAACTGTGCCACACCTTTTCTCGTTGTTACTTCGCTCCTGGTTGACCCTGCGGCACATGGAATAGGCCTTGTTTGGAGCCGAACACACCACCTGAACGCCTTGCCGTCCAGCAACCTTTTTTAACTTGTGGGTCATCCCGTGAACATAGGGCGCTACCACCACCGCATGTCGAGTCTTTTTCTTTTCCTTTGTGCTTTTACTTGTGCACCCCAATCCGCGCTTGATGGTCTTGCACACCTGCTCGCAAATCGCTACCAGTGATTTTGGATACCCAGCTTCCTGGAGCCTCGAGACCTGAGTGTGTTCGGCTCAAACAAGGCCTATTCCATGTGCCGCAGGGTCAACCAGGAGCGAAGTAACAACGAGAAAGGTGTGGCACAGTTCACAAGTGTTCATATGCCCTGTGTGAAAAGGAGGTGGTGTACCACATTCCGCTGACATGCGGCCGAAGTTACATCGGACAAACCGGCCGATGCATTAACGATCGGACGAGGGAGCACGCTGCATCAGTGAAGTCCCTGTCAGCAGGAGGACACTTGCCAACCCATTGTCGTGCGTGTCAATGTTCGGCGCGGTTCTACGACGTAAACATCGTGGCAAGGAACAAGACAAAACTGGGACGTGAAATTTTAGAGGCACTTGCCATTGAGGAAAAAGGCGATGACTGCATTAGTGCACCCTCTCTCGTGCTGCACGAAAAAGAAAAAAATGTTTCTTCGGGGGTAAAGAGAAAAATTAAGGGGAATTAGAAAGCAAAAAAGAGGAAAAGAGAATTGTTTTCTCAAGTGGGGCTCGTAGTAGTAGAAGAAGAAGAAATGAAAATCAGTTGCTAGTCCAGCGGTGTGAATGGTCTTTTCTTTATGTGTATGTTTTCTCCTAGTTCAGCTGGCCTTAATTCATGACGTCACTACCCAGAGGTTTCAACTACCTTGCGTGTGCCGCTTGTGAGGGAAGGCGTGGAGAGTTTCTGACGGCTCGGTTAAGGCTTGAGGAAGGCGTAGAAAAGTTGAACTCTGTATAATACTTCACCATTCCCTCGTCCCACCGAACACGCCGGGAAAGAGTGCGTCGTGTCCAACCACTGCGATGAACAGAATAGCCGAACTCTAAGGATGCCTGGAGCTTAGCGCGCGTGTTCTACTTTGCCAACCCCAGCGCGTGACTATGATTAACGTTTGCGGCATAGGATAGGCACTAGGTAACTTGGCTGCTTCTTCACGCTCCGAGTTGAGGGGTTAAACGATACTCATATTTCTCAAATTTTTTGGCGACTGCCATTGCCTAGAAATTTAGAAAAATAAGGCAAGTTTATTTAGTTATTAAATTTAGAAAGTGATTATAAGTAGTATTTAGCGAAAGTAGAAAAATCGTTTCATGAATCTTTTAGTAGTTCAACTGTGTATGTGGGTTGCATTGTTAAAAAAACTGTTTTTCACACGAAAAAAAAATAATTATATAAAGTTGTTCAGCAGTACTTCAGGGGTTTCGAGGCTCTCCCTCTGGTCCGGTTTATTGTCTAACGCGTTGAATGTCTTATTTTTTCAATATCGTTTATAATTGAACTTGTCTCATTTTCACGTTTCTGTAGAGCCACCCAGGATATTTGGCAGTCAACTTCCGATGCTGATAACCTCGGTTGTTGGAGAGCCCACCGTGTTCGAGTGCCCCGCCAGAGGATTCCCGCTGCCGAGCATTTCGTGGGCGAAGGAGTCCGTCGCTCTCGATGGCTCCCCAAAGAATGGGACCTTGCTGATTGAGGAGACGCAAACGAGCGACGCCGGGACTTACGCGTGCACCGCCACAAACAGCGCGGGAATAGCCAGCCAAGAGTTTGTGCTGACTGTGCATGGTGCGCATATCTCGTCTCTTATTTGTTGTTCTACGTGGGACATGAGAGTTCTTCTTTCAAGCTGTACCATTCTCCCGATTAAATTTACTCTCGTCTCAACAGAGCGAATGCTTCTGACAAAGCATTTCACTGATTATTTGGTTCTGTCACAGATTTCAGTGGCTCTGGCGACTTTCTGTTTCAAAAGAAAAAAGCATAATTTGTCATCTCACTGACGTCACGTCACTGCGGTGGCGCTGCTGTCGGCAGTGCACATGCGCAAACGCTTCCCTCCTCCCGAATTTGGTTTCTGCGCAGGCGCAGTGCCCACACCTGGTGTGGGCAAAGCGGGATCCTTTGGAGACACTGTGTTGGTGTATACTTGAAATCTGTTGCGCTTCATTTTTTTTTCGCTTACGTTTTTAATTATAATTTGCAATGTTTTTTGTTGTTGTTTTTTTGCATTGCTGGGGTATCGTTTTAGAAAACGAAAACGTTAATCCAAATAAATTATGCGGGTTTTTTTTTTGTTTGTTTTGTTATATGTTTTAAAGGAAAATTCGTTTTCCCCCTAAGGACATAAGTCCGTGATCTCCGGGCTTCACTTTTTGAACAAGAATTATACTGTTTGTTTTGAAGAGCCTGATTGAAAAAAAATATACCCTTTACTTCTACCGTACCTTAAAGGTGGTGATACAGGCGAGTTCGTTCATTACTAAAGCGAGAAAACAAAACAGCGCAACAAACACAAGGACGAATAGAAGAATTAGACGGAACGAGCGCTCGTCCCGTCGACTTCTACTCGTCTGAAGGGTACATGTTGGCTAAGACTCAGTTTAATTCACGTAAACTTCGCGGCATTTTCTTGACGGGACCACAGTTCCGCCCAAAATAAGGGACCTTCCTGGAACGATGGACGTGGTGTCTGGCAAGCCCCTGGTGTTGGAATGTGTGTCGGACGGCTTTCCTCGGCCCAATTTGACCTGGCACGGCCCCGTCATAGCCGAAGCTGTGCACGAGCACGGATTGCTACGCATCGCACACATTGGAAAGGAACATGCTGGAACTACACCTGTACGGCAGCGAGCGAAGCCGGCACAGATTTTAAGACGACAGTCCTGAATGTTCTCAGTAAGCGCTTCCTTTGATATTAACCTCCACACTTGGATGTGTTCCCACAATGGTAAAGACCTGTCCGCGAAAAAAAGTGTTTTCTAGAGCGCAGCTCTTAGGCGTCCGTTTCCGGCTTGAGCGGCGTTGGCGTCGATGCATTATGGGAAACCGCGCGGTGCATTATAGGAAACGTCCCATAATGCACCGCAGTGACGCGCGCGTTGCATTATGGGACGTTTCCCATAATGCACCGCGCGGGAAAGCGGGAGGGAGGAGGGGAGGAGCGAGGAGGAAGGAGGGGAGGAGGTATGAGGAGGAGGAGAAGGAGAACGAGGTAGGAGGAAGGGGGAGGAGGGGAGGAGGGAGGAGGAGAGCAGAATGAGGAGTAGATGAGGAGGGAGGAGGAGAGGGTACGGATGAGGAGGAGGTGCATACCGTCCCCTCCGTACCCACCCTCCTCCTCTTCAAGAGCTGCGCTCTAATTCGGCATTACATAGAGTTTGTAAACGTCTTTCATTCTTTTTTTTTCCTTCTCTTTGAATACCACAACTGGCGATGCTCATGGTTTTTCGTTAATCTTGTCATCTCAAGTTACCTCAAGATTTTCGCATCTTTAGTGAGATTTTACTGTTCGTTGTATTCTCGTACGTTCCAGGCTTGAATCTCATAAAAGCCAAATTTACGAACTAGGGTACTCAAGGTACCTCTAACACTTTGAGTGCTGGGGACAGAGCTTAAAGCGGCTGCATCTAAATGAACTGCACTTTCGCAAGACAAACCCCAGCACACGCGTCCAAACTTCCATAATGAAGCTGCAGTCACTTCAGTTAGAAAAACTAGAATTTTAAAATATGGTGGTAAGCAACCAAAATTTAAAAAAAGTCATATGCGCCAGCAACTCATGTTTAAATCAAGCGAGGCATAAAATGAAAATTTCACCTCCTAGTTTGCTACCACGATTCAGTTTGCAACGGATGTCACATTGCGTTGTTATAAGAAGAAAAAAATGCCATCTTTAGATAAAGTGACGGCAATGTATCAAAATGTCTTGTACTTCGAAACCAACGTAATGTCATATGCAATTCATACAAAATGTTTGGATTCAAAATCATTCCATAGGCCACTTGATTCGCCTCCCGATGATCACCACACTCTCTTTTGTAAGTTCGCTACGGGTGTCAAATCATATTTGGCAAGCGCAGCTTGTTGACGTGTTATGCTCATGTCGAATATGAATATACTGTATGTGAATATGGGAATATAAATCCACACCTTGTTTTTATATGCACTTAACAAAAGTATCGCCTGTCCGCAGACAAAAAAAAGTAAAATTATTAAATCACGAGCGTACATATCATTTCACACTAGCGTGTTTTTACTGATGAAAACTGATACCCTACTGTCCTTCCTTAGCGGCTCCCACCATTCGAAAAAGTAGCGAAGACGTCGTGGTGGTGGCAGGCCAGCCTGCCATATTGTGGTGCAACACATCAGGAGACCCGGCCCCGCAGGTCACGTGGCACAAAGACAACCGACACCTTCAAGACGACAGCGATGGTAAAAACAAATAGTTCTATCATGTTTAGGTCACTATCATTTTGTGTCTGGCATGCTTGGGTCACTGGAATCACAATTTGTGACTTTCCACAACATTACTAAAAGTGTGCAATTTTTGTTTCTTCTTGAAGATATATGTTTAAGCCAGCATGAAATGTCTCCATGCACCTATAAAGTATTGTGACTGTGTGTGTGTGTGTTTTTCCCTCTGAAGCAATGTGGCGTCGTGTAGAGCCTGCTAAATTGCTTTAGAAAAGTTATATTTGTTTTTGCTTTGTTTCCCGTAATAAAAATTAAGATTTCTTACTCCGGTCTAGAATTCTCAGAAACAAACAACTAGACTTAGGGTTTCTCTTTCATTGCGACTGAAAATGTGGACATTTAAATCAGTGGGGAGCTACATAAAGATTCCAGAAACCAGATAGAGATGAAAGGTGCAACTGTTTCCAGAGGCGTACCTTTAGTATATTATATCTATTCTTGTTTCATGTCGGTATACAACTACTATGCAACGATCTTTGGTTCATTTGTCCTTAAATAAGGAAAACCTTGTTACTAAATTTTGTTGCTTTTTTACTGGTGTATCGTAGCTCCGCCCTTTTAATCTGCTGTTACGATTTCCAGCTTTCGAGATCCTGCCCAATGCCGTGTATATCTACACCGCCAACGTGTCGGACAGCGGCCAGTACGTCTGCACGGTGCAGAACCACGTGGGATCGTCGCAGGCCGTGAGAAACCTGGACGTTTTGGGTACAACTGTTTAGATAAATTGCTCGCTCTCTTCCTCGTATTCATAGTCATAGTCATAGGCGTAGACTACGGGGGGGGGGGGCATCAAGGCTCGTGCCCCCCCCCGGGCCCGGGCCATGATTCTTACCGAGAGGCTGTTTACTTGCCATGTAACGAGCTTCTAGTAGAGGCATGTAAACAAAATAACGCCCACTTTGCCTTTATTGACAAAATACATGGGAAATTGAATCTTAGCGTGCTTTCGTTAGCTTCAATCTCCAGTTCTGGCGAAAAGTTAAAGCGCAGCCCCCTTCCCCCCCCCCGGGAAAATGGAAAGTCTATGCCGCTGGTCATAGTCACAGTCACAGTCAGTCACATTTATTTTGGTTCAGGAGAGTCGCTCGCCGCAAAAAGGCAAGCCAGTCTACCATGAGAGTATACGCAGAAAGCAAGTCGTCTGCTTCTTGCACAGGAGTTGCGGTGACGTCAGAAGCTTTAATTGGCTCTGACTGAAGGATAGTGCGTAGACTTCAAGGCAGCTTGCTTCGAGGTCTACCCACTATCCTTCAATCAGAGCCAATGAGGGCTCGGCGTTGTTCTGACGTCACCAGAGTACCTGCAAAAGCAGAAGACGAACTTTCGCTCCGCATATGACGTTGCCAGTGATGACGACCCAGCGTTCGTGAGTGTGCAGTTTCTAGATTGCTCATTCTACCCATCATGTCCCAACAGTGACATTGTAAGCTTATGCTGTAAGATGCAGGTTTTTTTATGATTGTGATACGTTTGGAGCCACAATCGAGATTATTAAGACTGGATTCACAGTTGTTGCTGCTGTGACAGATTCGACCGCATCTTCCGAGTGTGAGGCAATCATATCAATCGTTTCGAGAAAATGTTGGCTGTGCAAATGTGTACAGCGTGAGGTTCGAGCTTCACGTGTGTCTGGCTGTGTGTGTGTGTGCTTGTGCATCCGTACGTGCGTTCGTATATGTGCACGTGTGTGTTCACGTGCATTTGCGTGTGTTTATGTCAAAGCGTACATGTCTACGCGTGCATACGTTTGTTCGAATGCGCTTGGGTGAACGCGTGCGCGTTTGTGTGCGTATACATCTGTTGGCACGAGCCAGTGTGCGTGTGCACACGTGTTTGTGGACGTGTGTGCGTGCGGACTAAGCATTACACTCTAAAAATAGTATAGCTTCTTGTATAAACAAAAAAAATTAAAAATTACCTCGTGAAAGCTTTGAATCGCGGCCGACATTTCACTAAGAGCCCTGAAGAAGCTGCCGCTCTTGGGCAATCACTGGCTGCTTTTCAAATTCCTGCAACCAGCTTCGGCCACCTTTGCTTTTATTGCGTAATTAAAAATATTAATGATTTAATCAACATTAGTGAGTAGTATTAAGTAAAAAAATATATTTAGATACAATTATCACAAACTGGGATTGCTCATGACCCTTTTCTTTATTTCTTTCTTTTTTTTTTTGCTTTAATTTTTGTAAGAAGAAAACTTTTTTCTTTGCATTTGGTCAATGTTCGATCGACCAGCGTTGAACACGCCATTTCAGCCAGTTCAACCGTAGGGTATTATTTCTCTTTTCTTTTTCTTTTTTTTATTTCCAATTTGACACTGTCAATTTCACTCGTTGCATGTCTTAAAATAGGCCCGCTCATTTCTATGTCTTTGACTTTCCCGGTCTTCTTTTTGGCTCTTTCGCTCGGCCAGTTCTGGGCTTGCCTTTTTGTCTCCGGTCTCTCTTCTATCAGCTCGAACTCGGAGTGGCTTTAAAACACCCGCCAGTCTCTCTTTTTCTTTTTTTTTTTTGCCTTTTGTGTTTACTTGAATGCCAGTTACAGCCGTATAAAGTCTACAAGCCTCTTTCAGCCGTGCGTCCACGGGCTAGTAACGAGATAATCCGAAACCTCATTGAAAATGACCTCAGGGTCTCCTTAATTCTGTACGTTGATTCGAAGCGTTGCTATTCCTTCCCAGATCCTCCGGCGATCACTGTGTTCTACCCAGAAGAACGCACTGTGGTGCAGGGCAGTGAAGTGTCCCTCGTCTGTCAGGCTAGAGGCCACCCGAAACCGACTGTGTACTGGGAGCACAATGGCAATCTCATCAGCAATCAGGAAGAGAGGTGCTCGCAAACCTCTTTCTTCTTCTTTTTGTCGTAGCTGCATTGAGCTTATTTTTGCTTATTCATGCTGCCAAAAAGTGTTGTCTGTCACAATGAAGGCTCTGCTTCAATTTTATTTAGTCTGAACCAGAGGTATATTTTTGTGACCGGAGGTGAACTCAAGATACCCGTTGCCGAAGTCAAGGAGGCGGGGGAATACAGGTGTACTGCCAAAAATCAGGCTGGCTGGGACACCCGAACGACAACGGTCACTGTTCACGGTAAGTGGTGCTTTTATTAGATATATTCTATTTTTAAAACATTAGCTCTTTAATATCTGATTTGGGGATCCATGACAGCTGAAACTTTGCTTCATTCATTAAATCATGCGATTACTTTGTGTTCTAAAGTTAACTTGGAGACAAAAAGACATGATGAGTGTTGTGTATAACATAGGGAATTATGACGCAGTACTGGAACTATTACTTAGCTCTACGTCGGTTTCCTCTCTGCCTTTGATGTTTACAATGTTACCTATAGTTATTGACAAGATGAGAGCGGCAGGGAGCTCTTCTTGTTCTTCCGCTTCCAGCGCCAGCATCCTATTTTCGGTGACACTTCGACATCTCGTGAGCTTCGAGCGTGCGCGCACAGCCATAGCACGGTGGAAGGCAACGAACAAGTGCGAAGGCAGGGCAATCGAAAAAGGCGCTCGCTGGAGAGTCTTTAAAATAAACGAATAGCTACCAAAGCATCCGATGTTCGTCGGGAAATATATCCTTCTTATTCTTTATTATCTACAGTTCCGCCGACGATACTGAAAGAAGGCCAGGAGGAAGAACTGACACTTCAGAGGGGAGGCCAGGCTGTGCTGCGCTGCAAGGCAGACGGGTTTCCTCTTCCAACCATCCGGTGGACGAGAGAAGGAGACCCCATCTCAAACCCCAGAGCCCGCACAGAAGCCTCCGGGGATCTGATTATCGACTCCGCTGAGGTGAACCTTTACCTTTGCCGTTGGTAGGGACAATACAAATTAGCCATATCAGCAGATGAGATTCTTTGAATTCGCTGAAAGTTTGTTGGTTAACGTGTCCTCTGCATTCTAACTCGATTTTACGAACATATGTGTGCAAGTGTACAAATGAAGTATGTGACTTTTGCGGTCAGAATTTCAAAATGTTTTACCAATGATGCAAAAAAACAACGTTCAAAATGAAATTGCTTTAGGTTCCAAAGCATTGCCATTCAAATGCTTTCCAATCAAATACTCTTTCATTAGGCACCACAGAAGTGACTTATGAAATAGTTGGAGTGTTATATTAACAAGTTGTACATCCCTTAATAAAAAAATACAGTGTTTTTATTTCGTTCATCTTATGGAACTCAAAAGGTTGCTCACCTCTGATGTCAGATGCAAAAATATTGCTGTGACGGTTGCTCTTTTCTTTTTCCTGCTGCGCAGCTTGACGATAGCGGCAGTTATGTATGCGTGGCGACGAACGCGGCAGGTGTGCACCACAGAGTGGTATCGCTGGCCGTGCTAGTGCCTCCCAGCATCAGCCGACTTCCCCGAGACCAGGAAGTGGCCATAGGACAACCCCTTGAGCTTTCCTGCCAGGCACATGGCTCCCCCGCACCCACCATTACCTGGACGGTCAACGACACTGCGGTCACTGGTAGGCATACGTGGTACATAGATGCCATGCAAAAATAACAAAATTGGATATATTTAATGAAACTAACTTAAATCTGAGCTACTGCAGAAAATCAAAATCGGCCTTAAACTTACACCCCAAATATTAAAAATAAGTTGCAATTATAACATTTAAGCAAAGAAAAACTTAGTTAACACCTCTAGTCACGTAAGTCAACCTAAGTCAACGCCTTGTCAGGTCAAAAATTACAAAACACGGCAAGGAAGTAATCGTCCACTTAACCAGAGAAGTGCATCTCTCTTCAGCAGAGTCAACATTGTGTTGCCTCCTCGGGGAACCCGTGAACCTGAAGGAAAAAAAATACTTCCAGGTCGCAAAGAAGAAACATCAGAGGGCGTCAGTGTTCTAGCACTTGACTCCGTGTCTCAGCTGGATCAAGGAACCTATGTCTGTGTGGCGGCAAATGATGTAGGACAGCATAAAGCCTCCGCTGATGTCAAGGTCAGGGGTAAGCCTTAAAAAAGCATTGATAATTCTTATCTCAAAGTTGTATATAAACTGTTATCACCAAATGCAAGCGGGCAATTGTCTCTGTCACTTGCCTGCTAGACAAAAAAATATTGCAGAAAAGAAGTCAACTAGTAAAAGAATTTGGTCACTAACACCCTTCTAGTTACATTGAAGATGACCTCTTTTGTGAAAGTTGAAGAAAGTAACTTTCTAGAAAACACTTGTATATATTTTTAACGTCCAGTGCCTCCGAGGATTCTAGAAGCTCCAACAGCCCAAGAAACCCACGAAGGTCGCAGAGCAATGCTGCACTGCGTTGCTCAAGGAGATCCCCCACCTAAGGTCTTCTGGCTCAAAGACGGCCACCAGGTGCCAACAGTGAACAGTCATGTCCAGCAGTTTCCAAATGGAACCATTATCATCAGTCCCACAAAGGTGATTACCTTATTTATGGGTGAATGAGTACGGCACGAAAATTGCTCACGAGAATGGTGATACCTTACGCCACTAACCTTCGAATATTTTTTTTCATCTACTATATTCTTATGTATTTAAGGCAAACCATCAGCAAGAACCTTTCCAGAAATATTTGGTATCTATAGCACAAACTGCGTACACCGCAAGACTTGGCAGTCTAAATTAACCATGAAAATAGATAGCTTGTCCTAATATTAAACATATTTTCTGTTCAGCCTGCGAAAAAAAGAAATTGTCTGGTCGACCACGATGTAGCCTTAATTTCAGCCTAAAGTATAAATTATTAGAAATAACAGAGAACATACACGTGATCTGGTGTACTTTCAACCTTTTGCAAACCTGAGATCAGACACAAAAAGAGGGACGATACGGGTGTCGTCCCTCTTTTTGTCTCGGGTCTCGGCTTTTCAAGATGTTATAAATTATTGGTCAATTTTCGGCGCACCAAATTTTAAGAGCATAAAGCGCTATGGGATATCAAAATGATAGACAAGTTTTTATCATTTCGAACAGTAAGTTAGGTCAATCATAGCCAAGACAACAGTTATTATTCAGAAATGCCTCTGGGCCTTTTATTTCTTGTTGTTATTTCATGGTTTTATTAAATTTGCCTTTGAACATTATTCCTAAACATTTCTGGTCACTTTAATACTTGTTTTCAGTGCACTGCAGACACCAATTTTCTATCATTGTTCATTTAAAGTTCCTGTTAACTGTAAGGTCTTGTTGAAGAAACTATCATTCTTTCTTTCCTCAGCCAAATGATACTGGTGAATACCGATGCCTGGCAACCAACAAGTTCGGGGTCTCCGAGGCAGGTGCTGCCGTCACCATACTCACGCCCCCTAGCTTTACAATAAAACCACAGGACACCTTGGTTGAGAAGGGGTCCTCTCTGGCCCTCGATTGCTCTGCTCAAGGAATCCCACCCCTGAACAAAGCTGGTCGAAGTTGGGCCATGTAACCATTCTGGCTTCTAACAGGGTCGCCCTGCTGACCAACGGAACGCTTCGAATTCATATGGTAAACGAAGCAGACGAAGGTCTGTACCAATGCAAGTCACGCAGCAAGGCAGGTGTAGCCACCGCAAACGTGCAGGTCAAGGTCAAAGGTAAGGCGAAGTGGTTTCTCTCGCTTTCTTTACTCCCTTTTTTAAATGAATTGCATATTTGGTCCAACAGACGAGGAACAAGGCTTGGTACCTATAGAACATTATAATAATTGCCTTCTGGAAGTTACCACCTTTGTTTACTGGGCTGCGTAACACGTTGTGGCATGCGCAGTAGCCTTCTTCTGCGACATATAAGACTCCGCGCATGCTTCCACCGACACCTTGAAAATCCCAGTGTGTGGCTTAATATGTGAATTTATGATTGGTTCGTTGGCGGTCTTATCGGCTAACACCGCAACCTCATTGGTTGCATATTAAGACGGCCAGGTCTCGCCACGCCCTGCGTCTCTTGTGATGTCCGTGACTATGAAGAGTGCAGGTTCGTTTGCTTCTTACGTACGCCACACGTGTTATTACCAGTCTTGCGCAGGGGTTGTGGTGACGTCAGAACACGAAGCGAAGCTCTGATTGGCTCTGATTGGAAAGATAGTGGGCAGACCTCAAGGCAGCTAGCACTGAGATCTACCCACTTTACTTCCAGTAGAGCCAATCAGAGCTTGCCATTCTGGCGTCCCCGCAACCCCTGGTCAAGAAGCAGACGAACTTGCGTTCCGCATGGGCATGTTTTCGCCGGGGTGATAAGCGGTGAAAAGATTTATACAGACCTTTTGTAATTCAACCAATCGAAACTATAACAGCGAAAGAATGGCAGAGTTCGCACATGAAGACGCTTTGTTACTCTATAGTGGCAGGCGGCTGGTCGTCCTGGTCACCCTGGGGAAACTGCAGCTCTCATTGTGGTGGCTACCGTTCTCGGAGTCGTCGTTGCGACAACCCTGCGCCACGCAACGATGGCTTGCAGTGCCTAGGCGAAGCTTCCGAGGTCGCGCCCTGCCTCGACTGCCCTGGTGAGCTCAAATCGTCTCCTGGTCTTTCATGCTTGTATGTTAAGAAAAAGAAAAAACAACTGTGGCCTTTAAAATTCTAGCAACGTAGAGTCAATTTGCAAATGTCCAGTGCTTGGCTTGTGGCCTTCACAAAATCATCATAATCATTATCATCATCATCATCATCATCGTCATCATCATCATTTATTTTCCTTGAAGACCCAAAGGGTATTATTACACAGGGGTGAATATACTTATATACAAAAGAACACTCAACACAACTTGAGCAAACACTAAGGGGTTGTGGGTAGTGGCAAGGGTAGTGGCAGCTGCAAATGTGTAATTGTTATTAATGGGAACAATGTGGGCAGGTAGTGCGTTCCAGTCTTT
>JAZHYW010036953.1:0-96137 GCA_037355805.1 Ixodes ricinus
GTCCAACCGCACCCCAGCGAGCTATAAGCAAGAGTGCCTCAACATTGAGGCACTCTACAGCGAGCAAGATGGCAGCGCCCTGAAGCCAAAACTTGCAAACGTGTATAAGTGAGTGGAGGAAGGGAACAAGAAACGTCAAGCCGAAATTTTTTGACAATAATGGGGACGTAGATCGGGAAATGAAAGTTAAGAAGAGGGTTAAAGCAGCGAGAGGGAAATATGGGAAGTTGGGATGCATTGCAGAGCAACTTCCGTTTCCTGAAGAAATTTGTTTAGCTGTTGACAAACGACGATGAAACGACGATGTCTCTGGCGTCAGTTTGAACGTTTTCAACTAAACATATATTTTCTGAAATGCACAAGAAACTTAGCATAAAGCAGCCAATAAATTTCAACAACAACAAAAAAATCGATACAGCCGAAATTCTACTACAGAGTGTCACAAAAGAAATTTTACACGGTCTTTTTTACCGCAAAAATAAACTAGGCATCGCCGAACGCTCATTCTCCGCCCAAATGTTGCGCTAGAGGTCACAACCAGATGCCAAAGTTTCAGCCCGATCCGATAACTTAATCAAAAGTTATAAGTGATTTTCTGAAAATTTCAATGGGAAAACGGCGGCCGACGGAGTTTTCGAACACATGGGGCGCTATGGCACCAGAAACCGAAAACGGGCAAAAATGGGCTCCATTTTCTCATTGAAATTTTCTGAAAATTACTTATAACTTTTGATTAAATTATTGGATCAGGCTGAAACTTTGCCATCTGGTTGTGACCTCTAGCCCTACCTTTGGGCGGAGAATGAGCGTTCGGCGATGCCTAGTTTATTATTGCGGTAAAAAAGACCGGGTAAATTTTCTTTGTGACACCCTGTACCACTGTACCTGTACTTTACTGGCCCGCCATCTTGTTGTGACGTCAGGTTGCAGTGGCTTAAAGGGGGTAGTGTAACGAACGAAACCGGAGAAGCGGCACAGCGTTGGAAGACGGCCGCGGGTGGCGCTGGCGCTTGCAGCACCGTCGTTCCGGCTATGGCTCCGGCTTGGCCGCCTGGCCAGCTTGGCTCCGGCCAGCTCCGGCCGATTCGCAGCACTGTCGTCTGCTAGTTTCACATTTTTATTCACCTGCGAACACAAATCATGTCGTGGGAAGTTCACTGGAAACAGATAATTGTTTCTGAGGTATTTATATTATTTATGAAGCGTGTTAGGGTGCCTCTATCTGCCGGCCCGTGTGGCACCCGAACGGAGCTGCGGATCGAAGCGCCACCTACACCGTCTTCCAAGGAGCGGCCGTTCCCGATGCATGGTGGAGGCTGCGCGGTAACTACACTACCCACTGTAGTCAGGTGTTTAAACCTAATCGTGGGCAGCTTGAGCCTGTCTCGCCCAGCGTCTGAAGCAGTCAGTAAGCTGTCGCGATCGTCCGTGAGAAATAATTGGACTACGATTTGTCAAGCTTTTTTCTTAGTTAAACAATAACCAACAAATGTTTTTTTTTTTTAGATTCTTAGCACGAGATTTATGTCGATTCGTCATTCGCATTCGATCAGGCGGCATCCAGAACGGCTCTGGCGGCATCCATCGCTTCTGAGGGGACCTCTCGAGGGGCTACATTCGCGATCCACCGACATATGGACCCAGATGCCGCAGCTCCAGGAAGAGGCCTCCTCTTTGTGGGGTGGCGTTCCTTGGGACTATGACGCGTCGCAGACAATGGGAATTTATTGCTCGTTTCGCGCAGCCGGAATTGACCCCGTAAGTGATGACGTCACAACATGGCGTCTGGGTCCAAACAAACCGTTGCTAGGGGCGCTGCTATGGACTAATGCATGGAGACTCCACATGAGGCTAGATTTTTGCTTACAAGTAAGTAAATAATTGTTTTGTAAGGAACCTAACTTCTTGATATCGAATTATGAAGATGTTCTTGTCGTCTCAGTGTCGTATTGCAACGATGAAAGCCATTTCTGAAGTATTGCAGTCCGCTTTGCTTTGGCAGCAGACGACACGATAGATTTGCTGGCCTCTGTTGCAGCGGGCGTCTTCATTGAATTGCGTCGGTAAACGAGCGACAAAAACAAGTGCATCACCATGGCCGTAGAGGCCTCCGCAATGTGCGTTTTTTTTTTCGGTGAAGAACCCAGCTTAGTTACGAGGGGTGAAAATGGAGTAAAATCAAACCACGTCATGCAGATCGACGACCTGAAGTGCATTACCGGCGTTATGCAGGCCAGCATGAGAAATAAATCGTACGCCGTCGAGGTAAGTCGGTTGTTGCTATTATTATTGTGGTGGTCAGGTTATTTAAGAATTGCATGTCTATCGCGATTTCGCAGTATTTTGCTTTTTTTTCCTTGGTATACATTAAATTCCGTGGATGTGCTCTTTTGGTGAAGATTCCCATCGACCCCACGATGCGAGTACAATCTGTAATAAACTCACCTTATGTTTTTTATCCAGTTCTTTCGCGCTTTGGGGTCTTGCGGAAATCTGAAGAAACTGCAAGAATCTCTCTCCACGCGATGGTTACAACCAGGTATACGAAGCACCCTCGCATAGCACGAGTCCGCAAACAAAATTTGGGATCTCAACCGTTCGCCTGAAGTGCTTTCTCGCGGGTGCAATGCGATCTTTTAGCAGACTATCATCTCGATCGACGCCCGGACTTTCGATAAACCATATTTTGCATCGCACCCCACTATGAAATCTTAAAAGTGTATTAAACTCATTATATTTCAAACAAATGCGATGTCAGAATATCGTCTTTATTCACACGATTCAAACGACGGCCCCACTTGGCCGGCCGGCGTGCGGCAGACAGCATACTTCTTGCATTCGTCGTCTGCTGCAGGCATCTTGAGGACCGGAAGTTGCAGTCGTAAATATTTCAGAAACGAGCGATTATTGGCACACTTCTGTCGAAACATATATGACATCCAAGCTTTCTATATCTGTGATTTTTAGAAGTTTAAATCCTACTCCTGATTTTTGAATGGTCGGGTTTTCGTAGCGAAACCGGAGCCACATGTATTCGTCCATAACAACGACCCTAGCAACGGTTTATTTGGACCCATGACGTCACACTTACGGAGTCAATAGACCATATGTGCAGAGCCTGCACATATGGTCTGGATTCGCCCAATTACATACATATATAAAAAATGTATGGCTCTGCATATGTGATATCTAGAGCGCCATCTAGTAGCGCGCCAAGAACTACGTCGGCCATCTTGGTGGCGGCGAGAAAAACGAAACCAGTGACCCGACCGGCAAAAACCCCATGTAAATCAAGCGACCACGCTTCGTGCGAGAGATGCGATGCCACGCGTTGCTGCGTTCCGCTGCGGATGCAGCGATAAACCTTCGATTCGTGCGTGACGTGAACGCAAACGTGAACAGGGTTCACATTTTTTTCTTATATTTTTATTCGTTACTTGAGACGCAGCTGCTTTTGATTAAAACAATCGGTGACAACGCGAAGAAACATACGAACGTTCTCGTGCGGCGTGAAGCCCTTTAGAAATTGGGAAAATAATGTAAATGATTTACGCACTAGATTGTCAAAGGTCATTGGACTAGTCTCTTGTAACCGTTTTATTATACCGAGAAATGTTTTATACCAGACTTTATTTCTTTCGCACCTGAATTATTGTTATCTAGTTTGGGGCACAACCACCCACACAGATCTCCAAAACATACTCATATTGAAAAACAAAAATTAAAAAAAAACATGTGCGTTTTATTGAGAATGTTTTTTACGACTCTGGCACCCAGGGTCTGTTCATAAGAGATAGTATACTTTCTGTTTACAAATTGTACAAGTATAAACTGGCGATCCGTTTTAAGTTCAAAAATAAAAGAAATGGGGTAGCTTAGTAAACCTTGCAGAGCTAAAAAACATGCAACTTCCTTCCCAACTCGGTCGGTGGAACATTAATTGGACTGTGCCGCTGTGTCAATGCAATCACTCAAATACACACTTCCTGCTATATTGAACACCCTAATAAAAATAACATTGATGTTATTTCTATTTCAATTCAGGAATTACGAACGGAACTAATGTGAGGCGAAAACGAATGAATCGATTTATGAGACCTGTTTGATTTTTGTGTTTTACTTTGTTATGTCGGTTTTCTCAGTGTTTTTCGCTGTTGCTTTGTTTTGGCTTCTGTATCTGCCACTAGAAGCGAGCAAGCTGTTCTCACAACCTTTTCCCCCTGTTTCCTCCATTTATGTATCTAAATGGAAATACTGAGATGGGCCATAATCTTTTCACGAAGTTTTACCAAATTTATTTCTGAAATTTTTTTCTTCTTTTATGCGCGTTGATGTCTGCCTGCGTTTTCCTAATTGCGCTAGCAGCTCAATGTATGCGGACGACACCAAGTCTGTTAAGCGAGGCAAAAACATGAGTTTTAATAATCTACACCACCAATCATAATTGAAGATGCGTAAGGCTAACAGTGAACAACAAAAAATGAAAATACAGCAAAGCCCTCTTTTTTATGTCATATTTATAATAATATTTACTCTGGAAACACAAAAAACGATCTGGAAACACAGAAAACAACAAATACACCCCGCTGCTGAAGCCCTGTCGTCTGCGTCGCTGCCCGCCCTAGACTCAGGCAAGTTTCTTGGCCTTATTTTTTACAGAAAGAGAACTACGCTTTGTAATTTTACGAGAAAAACCGACCTGTGAAATACATTTTTGACGAAAGGTTTAGATTGCTGCGTGCAGGCGTCGAATTTTACGGTCCATTTTAGATCGAGCCGGGTGACTTGGACCACCCTATATATTAATCTTCTACCGCTAAACAGTACGACTTCATGCTTATTTGCAATGAAAAAAGAATTAAAAGTGTCCTCAGAGATGAAAAGCATGACAGCCTAGTCCTTTGTCCACGTTGGGTGATAGGAAGTCAGAAAACAATAAAGTTTCCGAATCGCACTTAGCGGCAGAGCGTCCATGCCCAGGAAATGCTGAGAAACCGAAACTCAAGAATCAAGAAACCTGACGCTACCAAGATGGCCGCGTGCACAGGGATGCCAGACCGCCAAGCAGTTTCGCATATCGTCGCCGGAATTTAGGTGCCATTTTTAGCGCATACAGACAACGCCGGCTGCTCTCCATGGGACAGTTAATGCTTTCGCATTAAAAAAAGCGTGCTCCCTTCAAGGTTTTTGCACGCCGCCGCCGATCCTTCGACCGCCGTTCAACTTCACACGCCGCCGCCGGAGATGCAAGCACCGGCGCGCCGTTGCCGGCGATTTCTGACCGGCGGCGGCGCCACAGGCGTTCATGGTAGGCAATTTGCCTTTCTGCGGCGCCGCGGCTCTAATGAGCTGAAATACGTACCTAAGCGGGCTAAAATTAGATGAAAACAAAAGCTGTGATAAAGCAATTACAATAAAACGAAAGGCATCGTTGTATCCTCTTGACAAGTCGCACTAGTTGTATCCTCAACTATACTCTGTTTCATACTTAGCGTGCAACGCCTTCAAAGCTACTGGCGCGAGCGCGTTGCTTCATCTATGGTTTTGGTTGCGCGAGAACACGTGCAAATGATGAACGAGATCAAGCCCCACGCTCGCATCAGTAGCTTTGACAGCGTTGCACGCTAAGTATGAAACAGAGTATAAGCCCACATTTTCCAGCCCGGCTCGTTGGTCTAGGGGTATGATTCTCGCTTAGGGTGCGAGAGGTCCCGGGTTCAAATCCCGGACGAGCCCGTTTTTTTTTTTGCCTCCTTTCAGTCGAGTTTCTTTTTACCACTTGAGCTCCTCGAAGCCCTCAAAGTGCTTGCAGCTTTTTTTTTGTCGCCTTCGCGTGATCTATTTTTTCTGGCTGGTAGTAATAAGGTTGATGATAACGTTTTCGGAGCTTATTTCTCGTGACATTCGGAGGGTGTTTTTCGAGTTTATTTTTTTTTTTTTGAGAGGGTTCTTAGATTCCCAATTATTTGAAAGTCAGAGTTTCTTTTACTGCATAAAATTTAAAAAATGCGAAAACAACATAAATAAGGTCCGGGTACCATGACCCGTTGTCCCGAAGGATCATCGACGTGCTAAAAGCAAACCCCTTTCAGTCAGTAGTTCTCAATTTCAAAAGAAAGTGAAGTGGAATCTCCTCAGGACCACTGACCTTGTGCTTTTACAAAGTTTAGTTGTAAAACTGTTTCTTGCTTTTTATTTTGTCACTGTGACCTCGAAATTCAGAGTTTTCCGGATAAATCCGAATTGACAAAAAATTTACTGGCGAGTGTTTTACGGATTTTTTTTTCGGATTTATTATAGACTGAAAACAAACATATTTGGTTCTCTTGTTCAAACTGATGACAAATTATTTATTGTTATTCAAACTACAGTAGTTGATGTGATGGCATGGCACTAGCTCTACTATGTGTCTCGGACGTCTGAGAAATCTGAGTCTGCACAATAGCCAGATTGGAGAGTCAGGTGGTGCCAGCAGAGCGAGAGCCCACAGTTATACCCCGTCTCCTTGTAACTTGGCAAAAGGTGAACGATAAGTCCCACACTGCGTGCCGACAACCTTGATACGCGCTACGTATACGAGTGCAACGCACACATATATTGGAGCATGACGCAGCGAAAAGCCCGATACTTATTCTTCGCAGTAAAAGCGCACTCCGGTGATACATATGGCCCGCCAGGTCCGTACCTTTCGCCGTACTGCCATGTTATGCGATCACAGCTTCCTGAGCCTACCCAGTAGTTCAGGCGGCGCCACCAGAGTAAAGCAGAGCGCAAATTCGTCCGTTTCTTTTGCAGGGGTTGTGGTGATGTCAGAACGCCGGAGCTTCGATTGGTTCTAAATAAAGGATTGTGAGTAGATCTCGAGGCAGCTTGCTTTGAACTTTACCCACTATCCTTCAGTAACTGGGTGCCTTGAAACCGCTTACGAGAGGACACACTGGCGCCACCTATTGCAGCAGTGTAAACTTGTCGGTCCGGCATATTTTCCACTTCTCTCGCGCATTATCCTTTCTTTCTTGGCTCGAAAAACTTTGTCAACATTATAAACGAGCCTTTCTTATAGGTATTCGCACATTTCACCTCGGGAATTCCGCAAAACCTTCGCTCTTGTGAAATGCAGTTCCAGGGTCACTGCACAGATGGTGCCAGCATGCCAATGTGCTCTCTTGTCGCAACAAATTTTAAAGCGCCGCCCCCAGTCTTGCGACCGAGTACGAACCGAGAGAGAGACGAGACCGGTTTTAGTGCACCGGATGCGCGACAGCGGAGCTGGATGCTAACAGATCGCATGAGGCTTAAAAACCGGGTTGGTCTCTCTCGGTCGTACTCGGTCGCACTCGGTCGCAAGGAGACGCGAGACGGGCCTTAAGAAAGGTTTTCAACAGGCCTCGTCTCTCCCGGTCGTAAGAGTGTGAACGGGCCTTAAAAATTCCAGTCAGTGCTCGACGTCTATTTTGACGTCACCGCAACTCCTGCGCAGGAAGCAGACAACTTGCCTCCGCATAACTAGCATAACTCACGTTTGAACAATGCAGCCGCCACTCTCAGGCATCCCAATGTTTCTGGCTTCAGTCGCTAGAAAGTGCCAAACCATACAGCATCGCAGGTCGCTATGGTTGGCAGGTCGACTTCACGTGCCACTGGAAAACTCAATAATCGTTTGCATTTACCGGATATGGTGTATTGATGAGATGAGTGAGAACTCTGGCCTGGTATCGCAATGCCTTGGATTGGAATAAACTGGTGGCACATTAATCTACTCGCTCCTTCAGACTCCATTTGTAGGGCTCCTTTTTAAAGAATATCAGGACCTTGCTCATGAAAAAGTTAGAACTAAAAAGCAATCTACATGTTCGAGGATCTGCCCAAAGTGCATTTGTTGCTACTATCTAAACACAACACCATATGATGTGGTA
Organism: Ixodes ricinus; assembly: GCA_037355805.1. Classification (NCBI taxonomy): domain Eukaryota; kingdom Metazoa; phylum Arthropoda; class Arachnida; order Ixodida; family Ixodidae; genus Ixodes; species Ixodes ricinus. The sequence goes on from JAZHYW010036953.1 coordinate 7,917, forward strand.
ATCAAACTGAAAGATGATATCATCTTTTGGTTCTCTCACCAACATAATTTTATTTATAGTTGTGTGCATGATGAGGCTAGTTTCAGTGGATCTACAAGTGTGCAATTTCGTATTATCTGCAAAGATGAGCATTTGTGTAGCTGAGACACTTTCAAAAACATCCATTCTTCCACAGAAGACTAGATACTAGATTGCATAGCCCTTGAATTCAGTGTGCATTTATGCCCATGCTTTATCTGACCAATTTATCAAATTTGAACCACTGAAATTTTGGAGCATGCACAGGCTGTTTGGCAGAACTGTGACTTCTTTAATTAAATGATTGCAAGCAGGGCATCTACCCCCAGAAAGTGCTTCAGTCATTCTATCCCGTATTGGCAGGCAATGCACAAAAGCATTACAAATTTAAAAGTCATATGTTCGATGATGCGGCATCCACAGCGAGTCATAGTTCCCTACATCCACAACCTGTCCCACAAGCTCAAGAAACTGGCCAACAGAGTCAACGTTGACGTTGTATTCTCCGCGCCGAATAAACTTGCTAGCTTGTGCAAGAAGGTGAATGGGACATCTAGCCGACCAGTTGGTTGCATCAAAAACCACCAGACCAAGTTCGTGTCCTGTGATGAAGGAGTCATCTACTCCTTCCCCCTCACATGTGGCAAGCGTTACATCGGACAGACGGGTCGCTGTCTAAATGACCGACTACGAGAGCATAACAACACCGCCAAAAATGCCAATTCGGGCCATTTAGGCATCCACTGCAGAGATTGTGGATGTTCTCCCCTCCTGGACAAATGCACCATTCTGGGACGGAGCAGGAACAAACTGACGCGAGAACTAGTAGAAACCGCTAACATTGTAAGGCTTGATAGAATATGTGTTAGCACTCCATCGCTAGCCTTGACGGAAAAAGAGCTGAACTATTTAGAATAAGCACAGTAGCAACGTCCGCTGTATAGGGACTTCATTATTAATTTTTGCTTCTATTTTTTATTTTTATTCCATTTTTCCTTTCATTCCTTCTTTTTTTATACGTTCCTCGGGGTTTTCTTTTGTGTTCACCTCCTTTTGCATCGGAGTGAAGGAAGATGAAGATGATGCATAATATATTCGAGTTGTTAGTCAGCGCTGTGTGAGTGTCCTTTCTTTGTGTTCTTCCTTTGTGTGCGTGAAAGTTCTTTTAAGTGTGTCTGTATTGTGCGCTGTGAATGCCGTATCATGAATAACCAACTCGCCCAAGCTGAAGTTCTGACCATATATTCGAAAATGCAAGCACTGTGCTTGGCCGTGACAGGGTGTCGTGAAGAGAGATTGAAAAATTCAAACCGAAGCTGCTGCCAATGGGATTTCAAGGTGCTTTGCACACGCACTACGCTGCTAGTATCGCTTCGATTTTGCAAGAGGTCTATCGCGGTATGCTATCGATGTATTATTTCTCAACCTTGACGGGAACTTGCCTGCAAAAAAAATGTTACGGCTAATTATATTTCTACTGATATTCCTGTTCCACAAGGGAAACCTACAGGATCTAGACCATTTATACTCTGTTGAAAGTGGTTTTAAAACATACATCGAATGATGGAACCTTAAAAACACATGCCTGCTACAGAATTATGTTTTCCCGGGCCGATAGCCTGAGCAGTCAAGAAATAATGTATGATGTCCATTAACCCCTTAACGGATTAGAACCGGTTAGGGCGAGCACAGCTTGTCTGTTTTACCCCGGTTCCACGCACACAACCGTTTTGGACGAAGCTGAGCTCGCTCATTGCTGAGTTTGCGGCCTCTGCCAACAAATGGCAGCACTGAATATTTTAAATTTTATTTTGAAGGCAACAATTAAGCACTTCGCCAATCCCTCCCAAGCATATCTTTAAGGTATAGATAAGTCAGGGAAAATGTACTTTTGGGGTGAGACTCCTGGATTCCCAGAAACCAAGTTTTAGAATGCAAAAGAATCCTCAGAGATTTCAACAATGGTTCAGAAACATCTGGGAAGCAGACCGCATGCATGCAATGACAGTACCAGCTTGCTGCAAGCACAGCTGAAGCTACAGGAAGCTGAGCTCCCAGGCTCTCAGCGATTCCTGTTTGCCAAGCATGCATGCTCGTGCAATGTCACAGCGCCATTCACTGCAACATGCTCGTGCATGTAGCTTCAGCTTTGCTCACATATAAGCTAAAAGTAGACTCTATTTCAGGTTCTCCAAAAGAACCATACAGGTGGGCACGTCGTACATGAGGGGGTGAGAAAAGCAAGTAGTATTTGTTCGAAAAGCAAATGCCGAAACTGGCAAGCAACTGTGGAAGCAAAAGCACATGCATTTGGAAGATTTCGTTGAAGGAAGGATACTACTACGTAAATGTTGGACAAGCCTCATGGCCTTACAGTGTGATATACGGCAAAATGCCTCACTTTTGCTTAAAAAAAAAAAATGGACTGAGTGGAAGTGCAGTGGAGTGACCTGTTGAATGTCTGGCAAAGGCCACTTGCCAGACTTCCAACTGAGTCACCTCTTTTGCACTTTCAAAAAGGGCAGTCACGCACTCCAGAAGCAGCGCAATACATAAAAAAAGTGAGGAAAGGCTTTTATTGGCTTAGATCTCATTTGGAAAAAGTATGTTGTCGAGGTAATGACAGAGATGCTGAGACAAGGAGTTATGAAGGAGGGAGAGAGGGCTAGTGACAAGTGAAGACCATACGCAAAAACCCCATCCATGTAAACCCAGACAGGGGACTAGGAAGCACGCAAGACAAATTCACCTTGGCCCTGTGCTTCAACAGAGCGAAATCGTCTCCTCCAAAGTGCCACACCTCTTGTTTGTTCGCAGCCACGGATTCCGTTATGTAGTCTAATCCTCACCGAGACACACAAATATTCGTGTCATGGCCAAATCATTTTGACCAGCTAATATCTAATTAACGAGACTAGGCTCCAGAATGTGACCGCTCACAGATTTCAGTGACAGATAGTTTGGCTCCTCGAAGCGAGGTTCGCATAGGTCGGAAACAATGCCCAGATTCCACAAAGGAAGGTAATGTAGATGTGGACCATTAGGAAGGTTACAACTTCCAAACAATCCAAGAGTTCTGTATAAATCGGGACCATCCCAAGTGCCTCGCCCGCTGTAAGTAAATTTGAAGCTGATAGTCTCTCAATCCCCCAAGCAAAAAATAATTAATTCTTCCCAACTTGTATACCGGTACCATATAGAAAATCAAAGCAAGACCAGTACTCAAGTGCTCCTTTGTTAAAAACAAACCTATATTCACGCGCCCTGGACTCGGGTTCCTTCATTGGCATGTAAAAGAAGGAGGGGGCAGCCGCTGCCCTGCAACCTGACGAGGCAGACAAAGTTCGCCTGAACAGTGCACTTCCACACTCCCCTTTAATGAATGAATTATGCAGAATCTTTAACAAAAAAACCAAACATGCGTGTCCATGCAAATTTCGCTTTTCTTTACATACATATATAAAAAACATATTTGTATTCTATGTACCACTTTCTCATCTCTTCAAAAACGAAAAATAAAAGCAAAAAAAACAGCAAAACAATAGCAAAAAAAAATTCATAATTTTTTTACTGTTTTACGATTAATCTCCTTTTATACAGGCAAAAAGAAAAGGAACAAAGTAATGCCCATTTACACAATAATAAAGGTGCCTTCGGATAAGGGACTTTTATGGTCCAGCGACGAATCAATTTGTGATCCTACGGCGTGTGGCATGTAAACCGCGACCGAAGAGCTGGGGCTGATTTGTCGATGGCAAAGGGACCTACCTTTGCTAAAGGCACCTTTATGTAGGCCGTGTGAATGGGGCATATATTACGAACAAATGAAGCACACGAATCGTATGAAACCTCGATCCAACAGATCAGCCTTTGCGAAGAAAAACAAAACCTTGTTCGGCATGCCATCCACCCTATGACAAGCAACCCCCTCCCATCCTCTCGCGCATTCCTCTTCTTCTCGGAGCGTGCGGACAAACGGGACGGCGGGAGGCTACCAGTGCTTCTTGTGCTCGTCCAGCGAGACTCCACCCGGCCCAAGGGACACGACCATGAGCAGGCCTCCGATGACCGACATGGCCTGGAAGAAGTCGTACTTGAGGAAGTCTCGCATGGGTTTGTACGACTCGACCGTCCACCAGGCGTTAAAGTACACGTTGACCGCCGTGTAGCCACAGCACCAGCCCCAGGGCGCACAGCTTGGTCTTGTAGCCCACCGTGACCAGGACCATCAGGGCCGTGGCCACCAAATTCTGAAGGATTTGGAAGAGGGACAACTCCAGGCGCAGCATGGTGATGAACATAAAGACCAGCAGGATGCGCCCCGTGAGCTGCATGTACGACTTGGGCTTGTTCTCGCCCAGGGACGGGACGCCCGCAAACAGGCTCTTGGCCTCCACCCGGCTCTCGGCAACCAGAAGGAGGAGGGGCTCCTATCAGGGACACGCTCCTGCAGAAAGGGGCGGAGAAATACGGCTTCGAGTTGTGTCCCGACTGTTCCGCTCCGCTCACTCCTGCCGACGGTGCGGTTGGAGCTATGCGATCACCAATCGGACGCCTCCTTATCGTCGCCCAACCCCGCTTTCTGCGCGCGGGTATGGGCGGGAGCACGATCACATGGCGAAATTGCCGACGAGTGCGTAGCTTTCACCACATTGTCTATCAGCTAATGGGTGAACCGAGTGCAGCTATACATAGTGTCCTCTGCTATCTTTGTTCCAGCCCTGGCTTCTTCATTACTCCTTTCTATAAGGTGTTGGAAGCATGTGTTGTACGTAGAATACTCGAGGCTGGTTTGGATGTCTGCGTTTGAGTGTGGCCTTACTGGCATTACGACACCTTGCATTCCACCAAGACGCTTTGCGCGGACCTCGGTTGCCATAGCAACCACCTTCGTCGCAAGTGGAAACGACTATAGGGTCTTGTGCTTTCACCACGAATTCGGTGTTGGACAAAAATTGGGTGTTTATCGGGGCACGAACGTGAGATCCCTCGACCTCCGCGCATACCTAAACATTTGGAAAACGACCTGGTACGGACAAGAGAAGGTAACAAGGTAAGGGACATGGTTACAAGCGAAGTGGCAGCCTTGCGGACAGATCGGTGGAGGCCGTGTTCCGGGCATGGCGCAAGACGCTACGTACGTGAGGACATGCACCACAGCGAACGCTGGTGACACGGTCAACCAAATAAAGTCCTACTGGTGCGCGCCCAAATAGCTCTCCCGGCCAACAGCGTTTCCACGTCCAGACGGCACAAACCTGAGGAAAAAAGAAACAAATAAAACAACAACAAAAAAAGGCTCGATGTACACCTAAGCACTTCTTATGAGTTGTGAATGTGAAAGCATGCACGTCATTCTTCCGCTCCCTTACTTCGTCTGCAGCGTATTTGCGTCTGCGGCAGAGTGCGCCCTCTCCCTCGGCGCTCTGACCTTGGACGTTTCGTGCCAGTGGCGCGCTGACGAATGCACAGCGCCATAGGGTGGCGGTCAATGAAACTGACGTGCAGCAGCCAATGGGAGCCTCGTCGACGAGTAATATGTACGTAACATCCCTTACACCCGAGAGATGGCCCACTTCTAGTAATCGCAGGACCCTGGCCAATGGTGACCTTGGCAGAAATGGTGTTACGTGGCCATGGCGGGAGTTGAGCGAACACTGCTGACTGGGAAGAACAGCCGTCTTTGGTTCATCGCCCTACCTGCAATCACAAGCCTCTGCCAATCACAAAATAAAAATAAAATAATTTTTTTACTTTTTTTATTGCACATTGAAAGTTGGCTTAATTTTTAGTTTTGCCTGATTTGCCTTCGATTTCGGGTCGGCTACGTCTCGGGATATTACGGTAAGTACCCCATCTTGGACACGTTTTAAAAGTTGATTCGGAGGAGTGGGATTGTCTGAAGAGTAGTAGCGGTTCTATCTGAAGGGTAATGTAAGTAGGCTACATGTTCAAAAACAAGGAGAAGCTTAGCTTTAATGCTTACCTAAGCAGGAAGCCCAGATCCCACAATATGCTGTAGGCAAATGTCTGTAGAAGTAAAACAAAAAGACATTTCAGCAACGTGGCAAAGACGTAAAAATTCTAGTTGAAACAAAATGCAATACCGACTATGAAGCACAAGAAGACTTCTTTAGGAATTTGGTATTATGTATACCAATACTCAGATTACTGTGAAGTTTGTTTAATTGATAGATTCTAGTATAGCAAAACATTACCGTAAAAACCCGCATATAATACGAACCCGCGTATAATACGAGGCATGATTTGAGGACAGCGAAAAAGAAAAAAAAAGTTTTATCCGCGTATAATGCGAAACAATTTAAAGACCGTGAAAATTTTCCGCGTAAGATATGACCCAGGAAGTCTTAAGCAAAACGTTTATTTGCGTCGTAATTGAACCTTAATCACTGTCATCACGTCCATCAGCCTCCTTGTCCGACGCCTCCTTCCAAAGGCAGTCGTCTTCAGTGCCTTCGAGCGCATTTAAAGTCCCGCACTTTTTGAAAGAAGCGAGCAGCGAGCGACAAGCGTGCGCCGACGCGGTGAAAACCTGGCGCGAAGCATAAAGTTAGCAGCCCAATGTCGGCTCCGCCAAAGTTCTCTCGCCTTCTCTTGCAGCAGCTCGATGTTTACAGAGAGGTCGCGAGGTGCCGTTTCACGTTGCTCTTTCACAAAGTCGCTGAAACTTGCCTCGACGTCGGCGAACACGCCATTCTTTGAGCCTCTAAAGCTTCTCCTTGTTCCGTTGCACGCGAACAGAGCTTGCTTTTGTTGTCTCCATCCGCGGATGCTGCCTTCATTTACGGCGAATTGTCGTTCGGCAGCACTGTTGCCGATGTCTTCCGCAACTAAAAACAACTTTTCTTGTGAAGGCAGCCGAGCAATGATTTCGCTGCCGACGCCATTGCCTAGCCTGACTGTGCCGTGGACGGATGGTGGCGTCTCGGACATTGCGATTTTAATGATGATGATAGCTGTTTTGAACGCCATATTGCTTCGAAACCGAAACTACGTCGAACTGCGTTAGATCGCGCCTCATCGAAGCTGAAAATTGTTGGGACCAGCGTATAATACGATCTGCAAATTTTACATGGCAAAATTTGAAAAAAACTTCGTATTATATGCGGGTTTACCGGTAATTTCATCTAATTGTTTTTAAAAGATATTGGAAACTCATGATATATTACAATGTGCAGTCTCCTACTTCAATCGTAACATCTCTATCAAATCTAACTTTATGAGAAAAAGACCCTTGATATTTCTTGGTATATTGCAGAAATCTGAAGTCATCTTCTACCTAGTTACAAACACCTAGAAGCTGGAATAACACGCAAGAATAAGCTAAAATCCAGACAACGGACATCATTAAATCAAAACTAGGGATAATTCTTTCAGATAAGAAACAGGTGTATATGCATGCATCACATTTTGCAAAACATGACTCTTTAGAGAGTTTTAACAAATCTTCTCAGTTTTTTTTTTGATTAGGCTTTTGGTATCTGGCCCAGAATTTTTTGGGGCACATACCAGAAAACATATGATTAAAACAGCACAACAAAACACAAGGTCAAGTAGAAGAAGGACACAGACACAGCGCTGACTCATCGACTTACTCTCTTTTTCGTCTTCTTAAAACACATCAACATAAGAAGACAAAGGTTGGTAAGAAGAATCCCACATGTAGGAAATCTTCACTGGCATTTGCCACCCAAAAAATTTATAACAGAAAGTACCATTTTATAAAAAATAAAAATAAAAGCTAACAAGAAAAACTACCGTAGAATACCGTGCATCCGCCCATACCACATTAGGCGCCCCTACCCAAATTTGTAAAATCTGAGAAAATATGCAGAGGACATTGATATGTAAAATTGATGACCGGACTAGCGCCCATCCCCCTTTTTTTCATGATTATCTCAAAATTTTGAGTGGGCGCTTGCCCGGTATTTTACGGCATATACTGTTCCACCAAACGAAGGCAAAACTACCGCGCGAGCCCCAATGATCCAAGAGGCCACGTGCGAGACAAGCACAGAGCATTAAGGCTGGCGCTGTAGTTTTGGCTTTGCTCAAACCTGAAATAAATCATGTACAGCTTTTCTTTCTTTTTTTAAAATTTTTTTTGTCTTTTTAATGGTACTTTCTGTTATCAATTTTTCGGATGGCAAATGACAGTGAAGATGTTATACATGTGGGATTATTCTCTTTCCTTTCTTTGTCTTCTTATTTTGATGTGTTTTAAGAAGACGAAAAAAGAGTAAGTCGTGAGTCAGCGCTGTGCCAGTGTCCTGCGGGTGGGAAGTCTAGCCAGCGCCGTACCACTGCTAGCCTAGGGTCTTTAATGCGCATCATGCAGTAGTGATTTGCACGACCAAATTGAAAGGGGCAGGGGTGGGGATTGAACCCAGGATCCTCCGGTGCTGCAGCGTGAGCTTTCGCTCCACTCTCTCCAAACTGTGGTCGGGTCGACATGCACTGACCAGCAATACCCCCATCTCCAACTCCACCTCCACCGCCGTGCCACAGCCAGAATCTCGGCAGGCAATACCACGACACTTCAACGATGCCAACCGGTGAACATCGAAGGACCACGAAGGAGGACACGGTAAACACGCTAGTTGGAGACGCGTTCCGGCATTACCATCTAGAAGACGAGGCCTTTTGTTAACGTCGTCCTTAGTGGAACCCCGACAGGCCCCAAGCAGCAGACGTGCCTCGCCGTAAAGCGGCAGACACGTCCATCTCAGCGTTGCCGCGTGCCAGCATTATGTTTGTTGTGAGACGCTGCAAGACCCGCTGGCGGTGCTGCGTGAATGTACTAGTGAGGACGTTTGAGGAGGGAGGGGGGGGGTTAAAGGCGGAGGCCTCGTCTTCTGGGTGGTACTGGTTCCAGACGCCAGAGAGGAGCCTGGCTCACCTGAAGCACGACGATGAAGAAGAGCAGGCCACAGGCAGGAGCCACCTGGAAGCGCGCGAGCACCGCGATGGAGCCGCCCAGCTGCCCGACGAGGTTGATGAACACGAACAGGGTGGCCAGGAACCAGCCGCAGCCCCACGAGTGGTTCATGTAATCCCGCTGGTCCCCCCACTGGTACCACATCCGGCAGCCGTCCTCCAGGAAGGTGCTCACCAGGCAGAAGCGGGCCAGGTGCGGGCAGCACATGCTTGCCCTGCGGAGCACCTGGGCAGTCCCCCGAAGGAACGATTTCAGACCGGCCAACGGAAGCGTTTCACGGCGACTGCAGTTATTGGCGGGGTTTCGCGGCGGATCCCAGGGTGGTATATTCGGGGGTGGATTTATGGGTCAGGCTCAGGGGAGGGGAAAGGGGGTTTGCACCGAGATCTGACATCACGGACGGATGTGATGTCACGGGCATGATGATGATGATGATGAGTTTACTGGAGCAGCAGCAACGAGGGCTATAATGTGCCAAGCTCGCCATATTTGGAGCATACTATAACAAAAATTACTTCGAGGCTACAAAGTTACAAATGGTATAAATATCCAGTTTGTTTTAAAAAGTCTAAAACACGGCCGAGAGGAACTAAAGGTTTATTGCCAAGCAAAAACGAGGAATGAAATGGGAGGTGATCTCTTACAAGTTTGAAGAAACATGATTGATGGAGTAGTTGATGGGAAGAACAATGCCATAAAATGTGCAAAATGGTCAGAAGCAGACACTGATGTGTCAAATGGGAGTGCCCTATTCTTAGACGGCAGAGAAGAACCTCCACGCATTGTTCCCTGTTACAATAGCTCTCTAAAATGTCCAGAACGGGCTTGATAATGTGGAGTTCGTTGTTGCTCTCTGTATCCCATTCCAGCTGCCATTTGTGAGAAATAAATTTCCTCAGAAGTGGCTTCAGATCATGGTATGGTAAGCCATTGGATGTTATTGATGAGCCTCGAGCAGACATGGCCAATTCATCCGCCTCTTTGTTGCCGAAAATCCCAACATGACTCGGCACCCAGCAAAACTGTATGTCCCGACCGCGTCGACGGGTGCTGTTGATCTTAACATGTAGATGTTGTGCAAGGAAATTCTTTGTGGGAATAGGGAGAACACAGCCAGTAAGACCACAGCCACTAAGGCTGCTATAAAACGTTATTTCTGTTTTGCTAGTGTGTTTAATCCCAGTCAACTTCATATGATGATAGTCCTACAATTTTCTGGTTGCAATATCCTAGAAGAGAAGGGATTTTTTCAGTTCCCTGTGCCATTAAAAAACATTTTAAACCATGTCATACTGAAGTCCTGAACTAGATGTAATATGGCTGACAGGCTTAATAATGAAATCTCAAAAGCAGGCTAAGTGTATGAACTGTTGCCAAAGCTGAATATAAAACCTTGTTAGATATGGCCTTTATCGGCCAAGATACGAGTGTCATGTTACACTCCTGCAAAATCTCATATTAGCAAACAAGACCTTTCTGTAGGGATGTCAAAAAGCTGTTGATAGGTTCTTTTGTTGTTTTTTATCGGTACTCATCTTGATGCAAATTGTAAACTTTTTTAAAAGCGGAATAATTGAAAACGAGTGTGTTGTTGAATTGATATGAATACTTGAAAGAATAAAACATCGAGGAAGAGGCCAGCAAACATGACTTCTTTCATAAAAGAAGTACTGTTTCCGGTCTCAGTCCTCTATGTTTTATACTTTCAAGTATTCATACCTAAAACTGCTGTATGCAACCTTGTTGACTAGTGTTTGTGAGCTTGTTCCGAAAATTATTTCTACTGTGTTTTAAATATAATCTACCAGCTGTTCTATTTATTTGTTGTCTAGCCCTCTCCTGTAATGCCAAAGGGCACTGTGGCTACCAAACTAAAAAACAGATAGTAAAATGCGGCTCATGGATTGGGCACAAGCACACCACAAATACTCAACTTGGGCTTGCAACCCTCCTTAAAGGGAAGATGGGGAGCTTCTTGAAAAAAATGAGTTAGAAGTGAATTCTAGTGTATTTTTACCCCGTGAACCCGAATACCCAAACCTTTTGCTGCGCAAGTAGTGTGAAACGCGAGAAAACGCGAAAGAAAGTCGCTGTACGTGACGTCATCGACGGATCTTTTGGCTGCCCAAGGCTAGGGAGGCGGGGCTTCAGCCCTATTTTGAAATTGCTCTTATGGCTCTCCGGCGCGTCGCATTGAAATATAATTGTGATATCTGTTATTCTAAAGGCCAAATGAACGCAATTCAAGCGTTTTTTCTCAAATGCAGAAGTGCCCCATCTTCCCTTTAATAGGGTTAACAGCCGGGTATTCTTTTGTATCCAATCGCTGTAACGATGGGAATAGTCCAACTCTAACAATGTCTGGTACTCAGCTGTGTTGTGTGCTTTATCAAACCCACTGCGTGGCTATGATGAACATTGGCGGCATATAATAGGCACCAGATCATGTACCCCCTCATTCTGGCTGCAAGTTAAGGGGATGAACGTTGATCGTTTTCTCTAGTTATAAAATAAGAACAATGTTAAAAAATGACGGACAACTAGACTAGGTTCACAGACGTGCGTGTGAACTTTATTTGTTTATCTCTAGCCTTTTTAGCAGTTTTTATTTAATAACTATACATTATCAATAGGGTTCCGCGTTTTCGGTTTTTATTTTTTCGAAAGTTGGCATACTTTTTTCGGTGCTTATTTTATAATTTAATTTTCGTTTTTTTTCGGTGTATAGTTATTCCCAAAAAGTTCCCGTTTTTTTTTTTTTTCGGTGAATAGGAAAGAAACATTATCGGACACTGGATCAGATGATCTTTGTAGCTGTGATATTTCTGATCACTCAAAGAATAACGGCACATATACAGACGTGGTCTTCGCTGCAACTTCCATCAGGACAGACCTCAAGATCGCGGAATTCGCGGGCATAATCTTCAGCACGCTTCTTTTCCTTCCCATTTTGACAACGTGACCATCTGAGGTGATGACCGTACAAAAACCAGTGGAATGGCAAAAAAAAAAAGAAAAAGAAAACATTGTATTTATGTTTTTAACTACAGGGAAGTTTGAGAGAGGATGCTAAGAAAGGTGTTAACGGCTTTCCTCGATGTCCTCCGAAGTGCATGAAGCGAAAAACCTTATACTAGCCCACATCCAAACCTTTCTTTTTTTAGGACCGGGAACTTGAAACACTCAGCCCGATCACAGAAAGGACACATGTCCGCAAAGGCCAATCCAAGACCTCTTTGCTGTATGTTAAACCTTGGAAAATGGTAATCACGAAGACGTCACACAATGTCGAACCTTGCAAATCCCTCTCTTTCTCCTCTCCCTCCCCCTCCTCGACGCGGACCTAAAAAACTGACCTTTTTCGGTTAAAACCGAATTTTAGAAAACGGATTAGATGTACTTTTATCGGTTTAAACCGAAAACGCTGAATCTACAAACTGACCTCTTTCGGTTAAAACCGAATTTCCGAAAATGAATTTGGCATACTTTTATAGTTTTTTATTGGTTTAAACCGAAAACTCTGAACCCTAATTATCAACTAATGTCAAGACCGGTTATAACGAAATAGCAGCTACAGCGAAGCGATCATGATTTCCCATTCCCGCTTGCACTTTTTCAATAGATTTGTGTCTGTTTTTAGCGAAGAAAATTGAGCAGCTCCCACGGAGAAAGCGAAAAAAATTTTGTGATGATTTAAAAAAATAATAAAATTTGGAAAGTTTACTAATTCTCGAACCACCTCACTTTGCTGCCTCTGCCAAGAAGCCACTCAGAACAGGCTGCAGAAAATGCTGGAAAGGCCACCGGCGGCAGTCTCTGCAACGTCGTCTGGTCCCTGCTCCTTATCTGGGAAGCGGCTCTATTGCATCGCACGCGGAGAAGCCGTCGTGGCATGCCGATAGGGGCGCTCGGAGCGCTAGCGACAACGTTCCGGCGGACATGACAGGGAGAACCTACATTTAAGAGAGGGAGCAGTAAGTACGCCTGCATTTGATTGTCGCGTGGCCAGTGTGGCGAGGAAACTGGGCGAGAGAAGAGTGCAGAAGCTGAACGCTTTTGAGTTTTGAATCCTCGCATGCTGCAGCTCGTTTTGTAAATGCAGCACACGAACCACGTGACCCCGATTGAGCAGCTGCCCCATCTCTTAAATCTAGGCTCTCTATACTGACACCAGACAAGCTTGAGCGCAAACTCAATGCCGTGCGCGCTTCTTTGCTTGCTTCGTGATCCGTGTCGGCGTCTGGTCAGTGAGGTCGCTCTTGCACGAAAGTCTACTTCCCTCAAGCACCGATTCGGCAAATCATCGCCACTCGACAATGGAGAGTCCCGGCACCGCCAGCACCTCAACGGGGAAGACGAAGGCAATCTCCTTAAATGAAAAACGTGCCGTTCTCGACGAAGTGCGCATAAACGTAAAGGATGTTGTCCACTGCCGGCATCCTCCGCGGGGCCGTCGCAGCTGTCAACGCGGTCCGTACGTAGCAGGATCTTTTTTGATCGGAGCTTCTGGCAGTTGGCGAGAAGCGGCTCCGATCTAGCAGAGGACGCATGCAGGGAAGCCTCAACTGCTTTCTGCAGGCTCGATAAACATGTGCTCATGACAACCCGTGTTATCTTTTGTTTTCATGTTATTTGTATGAGTTCATATATAACGAAGAAGTGGATATAGCGAAGCGATTTCAAATCCCGTTGACTTCATTAAAACCGGTCTCGACAGTACTAGTCCAACTTTATACCATATCACATTTTTTCTCAATTGTTTGTGCGACTGCCATTGCGTGGAGAGAAACTAATGCATGCTTTTTATGTTATGAATGTTAAGAATTAACCTTAGGCAGTATTTACTGGAAGTACAAATATCATTGCACAGCCTCTTTAACCTCCTTCCCCTGAGCTGGGATTCTCCCAAGCTCCTAGTTCAGAGAATATTTAGTGGTATATCAAAAAAATAATCTGACTGTCACATAGGAAGTCATAAAGAATTAAGCTTTATTCTGGCAGTGTGCACTTCTCAAGATTCCTTTGTTTGGAATCGGTCATGTGGGACACAGCTTATTCACAGGTTTTTTTGTATAAGATTGTCAATAACCCGACCGGCTTCTCAGTGATATAGCAGCTCATTTACAACGAGTTTAATGAGTGCACTTTTGTTTTATATGGAACATTTAAGAATACCTTACACCTGTCTATCAATAACCTATTAAAGGGTACCTAACTACGAGGGATTGATGGAGCCAGGTCTGTATGTCTAAAGATCTTAATGGTCAAACTTTGCCTACCCCGTTTAGTTCCCTTGGTGAACAATTTTCAGCTTTCAAAGCACCAAACTCGCACTCACCAACAACACTGGTGATAAAACTGTACTATTGTTGTCACTATCACACTAAAACTAAAGTGACATGGAGCAGTGCTGGTGACAGGCAAGCAATGTAAAACTTTGAAGCATTGAGGTCCTTCTGTTCAGAGACAAGTTTTTTGCACCTTCAGGTTTGAAGATAATCACAGCATTCATGTTTCGTTGCACAAGTTGTACACTTAAAGGGGCACTAAAGTCGATTCTGAGATTGTCCTTTTGTGGTGACAACTGAATCTAGACCGCTCTAAGCATCTCTATAAACCCGAAATCAGAATTGTGCGTAGCTTATTTCCTCGTTAAAAACGTGTTCAAAGATTGCGACACGCCCTTTTTGGGAAGAATTTTCTTCCGAGTGAAGTGGTCGACGAAGGGCGCTTGTCGGCGAGTTGCAAGCGATGGCTTCACCCCCGGAGGAAAAGAGGAGTTTTATCTGAATGTGTACCTATCAGACTGTCTACGGAACGAGTTATAATAAAATCGGAATCTGCGCGTATTGTAGGCATTTCATTGCTCCACCCAATGTAGTCCGCGAGAGAAAAAAGTCCACATGTGTTTTTATTGCCCTGAGATGAATAGCCGGTTTTGTAATATAGCACTTGGTATATGTGGGAACTAACACATTTTAAACAATGTAAGATCAAAAACGACCCTTTTCAAAAATGACTTTAGTGCCCTCTTAAGCTGTGGCAATGACCCAATATTTCTGCAATTCTAGCTTCCGCTTTAGAGACGAAACCGGGCTGCCCTTTTAAAGTGACACTGATGCTTTCCTGCCATTGTTTTATTGTCTTGCTTCTGGGTTCTGTTTACTCCTGCTACAGCAGTTAGAAGTCTGGTTTTTAAGGCTACTTTTCACAGCTGCATGCCACAAAAGAAATTGCCCATTCATTTTTTGAAAATATTGACCACTGCACTACTAGTTCGTGAGCGATGCACAGAATACAGCAAAGTAAGTGTGAAGATATGCTATTGTGAATTTTTGTAACCTTATAGCAAACCACCAAAAGGCTGTCCTAGAAGCTGTACGGTGAGCAACTCAACCAAAACGTGTCCCTTCGAACATAAGAGCAAGTGTATGAAAACATCAAGGGAGTTCTCATATGTATGAAGAGGCTACACCTCCGGTGGACGGCAAACAACATCACGGCTATGAGTTCTTTGTCCACTGTACCGCTTCTGGTAGCTGTTAGCCCACAAAGAACAACTTACCCTTTGAACTATTTCACTTCCCCCTTCTTGAAGGCTAAGTTCTTGTTTGTAAAGAACTGGCAGATATCCAAAAGTCATAGAAAAGGCAAAACAGACCTTGGTACTAGCAGAAAATGCCAGAGCTCGCCATTGGACAAGGAGCAGACAAACTTACTCGCCGTATTACTTTGCCAGTATGTGCTACGTGCAGCACCAACTTAAGTTATCAAGTTTGATGTTACATGCTAACATGTCAAACATTTTGATCAAGCACGACCTCATGTCAAGGCGACCTGCATCACAAAATGTGGATAAAGCATTTCCCAATAAAAGTGTTAGAATTTGGTGTGCAAATTTTTACAAAGAAAAGAGCTGTGCTGTCAATGAGAACAGTCTTGAGCAGAACACATCCCTTCCACGGTCGCAGAGTTATTGTGTTTGAGACAATGAGCTTTATCGTATGGCCTTGGAGGAGGTCTCTGAAGCAGAATTCTCTTTTTCACAAGACGACACTCAGTTAACGAATGCTACACTTGCTCCTGCATGTCACACCACACTGAGAAGCGCAGAGATAAATTTAATCCTTGTCACATAAACCACCCAGTGAGCTTACTGCTTGCTTGTGGGGGACGAGTAACTGAGGTACGAATATTTACAGAAAATTTATGTGCTAAGAGTCCCCGAAGACCTTTTTTTGTGTGGTCGATGTCTAAATACCGACGTTGCTACGGCTTACAACTTGCTGCTATTAGCCGGGAACAGTGGGTGCCTCTCTGATCTTTATCCCCAACCACCTGTGGAAGCTACGTGACGTAATAACGTCGCACATCCCATGCGGATGGACGTCACGTTCAAAGAGCGTCAAACAACACCTCTCTATCACGTTAAAAATATAAACGACTTACAACTTTAAATCGACTTGACTGAAACACATATGCCACACTGGTTGTTTATGCTCGTTCATGCACGTCAACGGACCTCTCCGACAAACACAAAATCGACGAAGAGGAAGAAATACGGCTGACCGATTTCGGGAGCACAGAAAATACAAATGCGTCTCCGCTAAAGATCTGGCAGAGCACGGAAGATGATATCGGTTCGAAAGGTCGCCGGCGATCGACGGCGAACTTGAAAGCCCGTGCAGCAATTCTGCGGCTTCCAGCACGCAAAGCTAGGTAACCTCCGATTACACCCTCGCACACAGTTTTCCGCGTGGTATGAAGAGGTCGTGCTCGTTAGACGTTGCGGACTAGTGTGCTTGTGTGCCATGTCTCGTGCGATAAGGTGTGACACGTAAAGTCATCCTTCCCAAATACGTGTCACCCGCTCATCGGTGCGGGCTAGCGCGACCCGTTCCGTACCGCTAGAAAAGCCGGCGGTGGTGCACGCGGTCGACGACACCCGGTTCGTCAAGTGTTCCGAAACGGTTTTTGGGCGCTTACCTGGTCCGCTAAATCTTCGGCGGTGCTCATAACTTCCCTCGCTGGAACATTCGCCATCCTAACCTCCCAGCCGCACACAGGCGAAAAGTGAAAAGGAAGACGTCAAACAAAATGTCAGCAACATTGTGTTTAAAATTTGAGAAAGAAAAAATAAAAGATTCGATTCGTTTTTATTTTGTATTATTAATTTTCGTAAGTTATAGACGGGGAGTAGTAAAAATTGGAGATCAAGTCTAATTACGATTTTTGACACGTTTTTGGTGGGTGGCAGTTTGGGCGATTCCGGTTCCTGTGGTAAAAGCGTGATGGCGGCGTCCACGAACCAGCTCCTGGCAGCCAAACAGAAACTTTCTGAAGTTTTAGGTGAACGATTCAAAACGTGAGTGATACGTGTTTGTTTTCCTGTTCTGTTAAAACTTCCCGGTCAAGCTACGCTCTGAACACAAGCAGTCTGCTTTCGTAAAATAAATTCTGTTTCGAATGACGTATCGCGGAGTGCAGTGCGTTCGATCTGACGGACGCCGATCTGTCGGACCATAGCTATGGTCGGTCGCTCGCTCATTCACAGTTACATGTTAATTTTCTTGTAGATACTTAAACTGCCTGAGACTTTGGTTCAGCCAGAAGGTGAGTAACAACACGTTTTAGGAGCGACTTGTTCCACGGAAGAAATGTTTTCTAACAAAACGTTAAGGCGCAAACGAGCTGGTGAAGGTTTTTTGAGAAAATGTTTTTCTTGTGCGTTTCAGCTCACAAAGGACGAGTTCGACATCGAAGCCAGGAAGATACTCAGCGGCGAATCGAGTACGTTTGAGACAGTCGGTTTGTTTGTTTGTTCCTTTATTTAACTGGGAGAGTTAATCTTTTCCTGGTACATTAACGTCATGATGTTGTTTCTGTGATATGTACGATCCTGCCTGTAACCAATTGAGGGCTTTTCTTGTTTTCGAGATCGTGTACATTTTTTACCGCGTTAATATTATTGCATAGACATGATTCTTCGAAACAAGCAGTAAGTAGGAACAGCAACCAGCAGTGCAGAATGACGTCGCGTGTAAAAAATGATCAGCAATAACCCAAAGGTTCTTTGGGGATGGGAGCACCCAGGGCTCAAACTCTACGTCTTGCATTCTAGAGGCCTAAACAGAACCCATGGAAGCGGTCATAAGCCATGTATACTTCCAGTGGTGCGTCGTGTCTTCTGCTCACAGTGTCTGCAGTTGCCGCGTGTTGTCAGTCATATTAATTGATGAGTAAAGCTATATGCACAACGTTGTGCGCCTTGACCGGAAATGGCTACATGCACGATGTGGAGAGATCATGCCATTAAGGTCACCCTTTTCGGACGGCGCCTGTATCACTGGGGAGCGTGTTAACCCATCCCCCGCCTGCATTCTACTGCTTCGCGGTGACAGTCTGTGGCTGCTCATTACAAAACTATAAACCCACTTGTTCCCCTCCCCCAACACATGCCACTTTGTGACGTCCAGCCAACAACCGAAGTCCCGCCGTCTCCCTTTGCACCTCCGGAAAGGGAGTCCCATACCATTTAGTAGTTAGGCGAAGTTTCGTCTACATTTGTTCTTTTCAGTGATAATTGTAAAAAGAAATGTCGTAAGTATCGCTGAATGTTCAACAAAAAAAAAAAAGAAAGATTTTCGACATTAAAAAACAAAAAACAAAAAAGAAACATGCCCACTCTCTGGATTGAACCAGGGTCTGCTGCGTATGAAGCGGACACCTTTCCACTAAGCTATGCTACATCTTCAGAAACTCGTTTTGACAATTTGTCTTATATGAGATATATCTGATATGAGATGAGTTTCGCGTTGTGTGTATAGCCATTTCCGGTCGATTTGCTCGACGTCGTGCTTATAGACCGACACGCGGGCTTGACGTCACGGAGCTGCGGCGGCGCTGCGATCGTGCCAGAGCCGGGGGGTGTGGGCAGAAAGGCGCACGTTTCGCATGGGCGTCATAGCGTTTCAGCATGCCGCAAAGCTGTGTTGCCGCTAATTACACCGAAAGGTACAAAAAAAAGTAGCGGAGTGTGTTTCCACAAGTTCCTGGCAGAGTCTGAGAGGCACAGAAGGTGGATAATATCCATGGATCGAAAAGAATGGTTGCCTCGCGCAAACGACCGTTTGTGCGGCAAGCACTTTCTTGAAGGCAAGTGCGGCTTCCATTCCAATCTCCGTCCCGAGGTTGCTTATGTGCAGGGAAACCATCGTCTGATCGAGATCAGCCGGATTTTGTTACGACGGTGTTTGCGTACAAAGCACCAGCCAAGCGCTGGTCGGAGGCTCGCTACGCCCATGCTACCAAGCAGAAGGGGATCGGCGACAGAACGACAGTGTTGTACGCATTACCAAAAAAGTCACGGAATACGTTACTCACTACTTGCGAATAAAAAAATGCCTTACCGACCTACGTTACCTCAAAATAAAAGGAACGCGTTACCACTACCGATAAAAAGTAAAGCACGTTACTTCTGCGTTACTTTTTAAATTATGATTTGACACGTTTTACTGTTTTGACAGTACAGATATGCATAAGCTTACATATCAAGAAACATTTTGTTCATGCAGAAACTGAACATAATTACTTTATCTCTTTTCATGGTTTTACCTAAATACTCACGAGAAAAAATGCAAAAAACTAAGAAATTCACATGGCTTGACGCGTAAAAACACGGAAAAAGTTGAAGTGTAGTTTTTTTAAAACTTGGGAAGAAGTACTAACGAGTAACGTATCTACGTTACTTGAAATAGTAACGTAAGTACGTTACCCGTTACTGTGTCGAAAAAGTAACGAGTAGGGTACTACACTACTGAAAAAAGTAACTCGTTACCGGTAACGCCGTTACTTGTAACGATGCTACCGCTAAGACTGCAGAACAGACAAAGCGTTACCGTTTGTCATGCCTTGTGGTCATGAGGGTAGGGAAAGTAGCATACCTTGGCTCGAAGACGCTGTGTGTTTTTAATCAATTAATAAATACACTTCCGCAGACCCAAAGTCTGCTCATCCAGCCGGCAGCGCGGAAACCGGTTTGAAGTAAAGGCCCGTTCACACTCTGCAACCGAGTCTGACCGAGAGAGACCAAACCGGTTTTAAGCCTCTTGCGATCTCTTAGGACCAGCTCGGCTGCAGCCGAGCTGGTCCTAAGAGATTGCAAGAGGCTTAAAACCGGTTTGGTCTCTCTCGGTCGAACTCAATCGCAAGAGTGTGAACGGGCCTTAATCGTAAGCCTTGAGAGACTTGTACACCTGCACCATGTCGGCTGTGAACTTGCTTAGCGAAAAAACTAAATAAACGACGACGTGAGCTGTCGACGTCAGTGGCAGCAACTTCACGTCAGAAGTCCAGCAGGCCTTGTTTACGACGTATGGATCGTCGAAGGCAACACCGTTTACGCACAGTTTGTCTCGATACCACTACCTTTCAGGCTCGCGTAGCGAGTTCAAATAGTCGGGCATAATGTACGACATACGTTGGCAGGAAATACGACGCACGAATAAAGCTAAAAGCGTCCCTATAACGTTAACAGCGAGCGTACGCTACACAACGCAATGGCGAAAACAAGGAGAGCCTGACCGCTTTTGCCCACACAGCCTCTGTGCATGCGCGGCCTCCGGGCCGTGTTGGTAAGCAGGGCCGCTCCGCGTGTGGGTCTATAGCTTTACTCTTAATTCATTGCTATAGAGCTCATCATTCACTGATACACGCAAGAATAAACTGACTTTTACCTAATGTGGAGTGTAACTCGCACCCTCTGGGTGACTAATGTGCTCCTAAAAAATGTGCCTTATCCTGACTTTAGTCCTAGGACCTCTCTAAGACTAGCAGAGCACCTTGCCAACTGAGCTGATCTGGTGTTGGCTCATTGTTCTCATCATACCTATGGTCTGCATGTTTAACACAAATGGTGACTGTTGACATTCGTTTGCTCTACTGACGGCTAAATCCTGGTTGGCTCAGTTGGCAGACAACTTTGCTAGACTTGAAGTGGTCCTAAGATTAAAGCCGGGACCTGACGGATTTTTTAGTCACTTAGACGACACTAGTTGGGTTCCATCTCGGATAGAAGTCAGTTTAGGCCTGCTTGAATCTTTTTCAATTTGGGGACTTCCCCTAAGTCATCGACATCTGTTCACTGATGTAGCAACGACAGCAGTACAATTAAAGGTTCATATGCTAATAGTGTTCTCTCAATAGCTGTAATATTTTTTTAAAAATATTTATACTAAATTTGATTCTTATCCATCTAGTTCATGCACACAACGAGTTTCTACTAGCCTTCTTCAACAAGTGCCAAAGCCCATGCACAGGTGAAGTATTGAGTTGTTTTCCCACATTGCAACATGCTTTGGCCAGCTTCGTTCAATATTCACAAAATTTTTGCACAGCAGGCCGTGACTCGGTTTCCGGTGACAGTGCTCAAAACCGTGACAAGACAAAGAAGACCAAGTTAAAAACCAAAGGCAGACCAGTTCGGGTGACATTCGAAGTGAGTTGCGGCAGTGTGTTTTCCCTGCATTTTTCATTTCCTCTCTGTATTGTGCTTCATGGGAACTACTGCAAGGTAGCAGGATGTATGCTTAGGGTTGTTCGTTTTTGGGTAAAACCCGATTTTACTCGATTTTTACACCCCGAACATATTTCAGGAGAATCGGGTTAAGCACGATTTCTCCCCGAATTCTAAAACCACATAACCAACATATTTATTTTTACGCCGCACGGAGTTTGCGGTGCACACACGCTATCTACCCTACCTCTGGACAACAGTAACCTATAGTTCATTTCTCAAGCTGCGTGCAGCACTGTGGACGCTACACGGCTCTCAACCAACCGCCCAACGAGCGCGCCTAACTCACCGTGATATTCTACGGAGGCCGGCTGAGGAAAAGCGACAATAGGCGTGGGGGCCTCGGAGGGACATTTCCGACCCCCTGCTGTGCAGGTGGAACCACCTCGGCACGCCACGTAGCTTCGGCCCTGCTGCACGCAGCTTATGAAATGCACTATCAATCTCTTTTGACCGCTGTTAGGTGTTGACGACCAGCAGGGTCTCTGGGGTAGCATGGCCATCTCGCTGGTGGTCTACCTTTCTCACGAACAACGTCCGAGCCAGTCAGTCGCGTAAACAGATCGGGACAACTTAACAGGTTTATTCCATAACGAAATATCTGATCGAAGATGATCGCCCCTCGAACGGTCGGGGTTCTTGTTCACACCTGAGGGAGAGGAGGATTACGTGGGAGGTGTTTCCCTTGAAGCGACCGGTGGCAATCGGAGCTGGAAAACACCTATGTCCCCCGATTACCAGCTTGAAACAGATCCCTAATGTTAACACGTTAGCATTAGGGAGCTCGTAATACCCTGCGATAAAAAAACGAATGTATTACTGTCTACATTTGTAAATTTATCCCGAAAAAACCAGAATTTCAGAACGTTTTCACAAAAACCCGATTTCTCCCCGATTGGCAGCTTGAAAAATAGTACCGATTTTTACCCCGAATTAAAAATGCAAAACCCGAAAACGAACAACCCTATGTATGCTCCATCCACCCCTAAGTGGACAGTGTGGTGGGAGATACGTGCTTGCCGGACCAGTTAACTGCCTTTCTTTCATCACCTGATTCTGCTCATGGTTACGAGGAGGGAGCATAATCACGTGGCGAAAGATGGACATATGACTGGTCCAACGACCACATAGCTTCCACTGCACTGTCAGCTTGGGGATCAATGGAGTATTACCCTACATACTTTTGTAATGAAACCGTCTGACTAATTTAACAACCTTGCCACAGAATGACTGAGGGATCTTTATGCTCATCAACCCAAGAAAACAGCAAGTCTTAGACTACTTTATATTATACTGTGCGAAGTAGCCCTCTCAACGAGATTTGGTGGTTGTAGAAAAAGACTGGTTCATTTTGATTTTTAAACTTTCATGTTTCGATAAAATAACAAATGACTAATCTCGATTGCACATACAAGTATCTTAATTCACCACATAAAGGAGGAAGTTATCAATGCTTCACGAGGAGCCAAACATGTTTCGCTCTTGTTTTTGATGACCTGAAAACTAGTATAAGAGCCATTGTTGTGTCATGTGCCGAGTGCATTCTGAAAGACCATACTGCTAGCGGAAGTTTCTTCAAAAATAATTCTCGTTCTATTGGGGTTTTGAGGGGTGCGTGGTTGAAGTTTTCATACTTTGCTTAGCAAATTTTACGGGGTGTCGGACTCAATCTGGGGGGGGGGGGGTTGATGTTGTTGGTGGGGCTCCTATTAATCTCTGGCTTTTAGCGCTTCAGTTAACCAGAGGTCAATGTTATCTTTGCAGAAACGTTTTGTGCCAGCAGTTCCGTCCAAGCACGTGCCCCATGCCAAGGCAAGGGACCCCTCAGAGAGTGCCAAGAGCCTCGGGTTTTGCTCGAGGGAGCACTGCCTGCCAGATGCCCTCTTGGTTCACGGACGCATGTTTGTCATTGCCTGGGACTGTGGGCTCGACAGTGTGGACGACAGGGCTGTGCAGCTGGTCATGACAGCAGTCAAGGTGAGGCAGGTAGCCGCTGGCCCGATGAGGGTGGCAGGAAAGGGTTACAGCTCCTTCGTTGCCTCCTGTCCTATGTCTTTGAGCGTTTAAAGTGCCCGTGAGTCTCATCTTCCGTCCTTTGCAGCACCAGGTGAAGGAAGTGCTGACGGCAGTGCTGAGCAGGAGGAATGCCTACAAACTGAGGGAGGGCTGCTTCCAGTTTGCTCTTGGCTGTACCCCGGCCAACCCTTACCTGCGCAACTCGAGGATACTCTCAAATCTCCAGTGCTACAGGTAGGTTCAGGCGTTCCTCTGAAAGTCTTCGAATTTGGCCGTGACGGAGTAATGTCCGGCTCTTTCATGTCTCAAAGACGTTTGTCGAGGAAACTGCTATTCCCTATGTGTAGTTACTGCAAACTTTTAAACCTAAAACAGATGGCGCACCTAGAGGCGTTAAATATGCTACATTTCGGTGTGTATCACTTCAGCTTCATTCTTACACATAAAAAGTATTGCCAGTTGCCACTAACTTCCACCGTTGTGCCTGATGGAAAATGCAGGAAGCCCTTTCCGTCGTCTTGCTTGCTAAAACAAACCACGGCAGCAAAACAATGTTGCAAGGATCTTCCTACACTGTATTTAAAGTTCTAAAAATCTCATTTCGTATCTGTAACTGTATTCAGCAATGTGTGTGGTTCTGTGAAGAGAAATGGCGGCACCTATGAGCTGCTGGCATGTAAACGAATGCCGCATGACTCAAATGAATGAAAAGTTGCCATGGCAGTGCCAGATAATGAAGATAAAAGGGTTGTGATAGTCTGAACCAGTGGTTTTCAATCATGGGCAACACCTTGGGGACCAGCCGGAGGAATGGGGAAAGGGTGGGGGTGTAAAAATAAGACCACTGATTGCAGTGCGAAAAGGGCATCTTTTACTGTTACGATAAACAGGAGAGGTGAGAAGCATCAAGTAAAAGGATGAATGAATGGATGGATGGTAATGGCTGTACCCTTTATAATGGATGGTAGCTTGCACTACCTAGCCAGGGTGAACAAAAAAGCAATTTTTATTTCAAGAAAAGTGGGGAGGGTAGGGCGATGAGAGTTGAAGTGAGAGCTTCGCGGACCCCAACAGGTTTGCGGAACCCCATTTGAGAACCACTGGTTTGGGCATAGCTTTTGAGTGACTAGGCACAATCTCTCTTCGGTGTCCATCAATTTGAAAGCTGTCTTGTGAAGAAAAGAGGGATCCACCTGCGGACTGTTATTAACTTAGTGTGTTTTCAGACATGCCAAACTATTAAAAAAAACGAAAAAAAAATTACATTCTTTTTTTCTAAAAATGGTGTTTAAAGACAGAAACACATTTTAGACATCACTGATTAGAGGAAGGTGCAAAGCTTTCAAAAGCCCACCAAGAAGTTCCATTCAGTGCCACACAGCGGTGCTGTTTCTTGTTGATAGGAAAATGGCAACACCATAGGACAGTTTTTTTTGTGTGCTGTTGTTTGTGAATTGGGAGTCCATTGGTACATAAGAAAGGGTGTTTGTCCCATCTATAGACCTTTCCAGCGGCAGTCTAATACGAAGCGATTTACAGCGTGCCTCCCTTGTTTTGAGAGTATATGTCTGTGTTGCCCGACTGCTCTGGGCTGTAAGTTCTCTCGTCAGTGCGCTGGGGCAGCCTGCGTAGGCACAATTCCAGATGCTGGTGGCGGCTAAATTTCTGCATTTTATTGTTTCTTTTGTGTTTTATGGTGAAATAAGCAAGCGAAAGCCTTTTGTGGTGAGTCCGTGCACGACAGAACAAAATAAAATGCTACTGGAATGTTTCTTTCCTTTTTATGCAGATTTTTCACGACGCCATACACTCAGTCAAGTCAATCTACAAAAAAGGTCTTAACTGTTGGAAATTTATGACCACACACGATAGCCAAAAGGCATGGGTACTCACCGTTTACAGCATGAAAGTGAACAGCTCTCACCAATCAAACAACGTATTGTACATGCCCCACGGTGAATTGAACAGCTCTCATCAATCGAACAACATATTGTACATACCTCACAGCGCTGCGTTATGCGAACAGGGTTTATTTTGAGAAAGATCTCAAATAACACAGCATATCCATTCTTTCAGTGTCGACGACAGTCGTCTCTATGACGATCGAACGAAACCCGGACTTCTTTTAGGGCACGTTTTGAGGAGAGCTTGTTTTTTGCAATGCACTGAAGCAAAGGAACGGACGAGCGTGTTTCGGCCCCTACCCCGCACCTAATCAGCTATTTTTCGCGAAGACCGCAAAGGGGGAGGGGGGGGAGGAGGAGGGGGAGGAGGAGGAGGGAGGAGGGGAGGGGGAGGGGGGGGGGCTTTTCAGAGATTATTTCGGCGAAGAAAACCCTTGAGGCCTGCGTCGCGAGCCTGCGTCGCGAGCCAGTCGACGTTAGCTTTTTTCGCTCGTTTTTCATAAAGGAAAATAACACAAAAAGTGTAAGCACCCTGAATAGGCAAATAAAGTAAGAAATTTCAAGAAAGGCCGATGAACCCCGAATACAACGCAGGTGGAGTGTCGCGCTGGCCGGGTTTTCACAGCCCAGGTGGGTGGTAGAAATTTGTGGCTGGTAAGGGTTGCGACAATCTCAAAATGGTGGTGGCCAGAGAGCTCTTTTTGGAAAGCTCTATAACTACCTTTTTGACGTTTGTGCGCAACACACATGGCAATCACAGTAATAATAATAAAAAAGAATTATAGAAATTTGAATTTTTAACCTTCCTCTATCCAGTGATGTGTGGAATGTTTGAAATAAAAAATTTATATCTATTTCGTTTTTTTTTTCGTTTTGTTTTTAAATAGTTTTGTGGAAGTCTTTAAGTTATATACAAATCTTGTTTGTCCTTCTGCAGTTTCTGCTCTCGAGTTTTAAAATGAGTGTGTGTGACAATTAGTGGCGTTCTGCTGCCGTGCAGCCATCCGACAACGGTGTCCTCGACGGGCGAGCACCTCCCAGAGATGGTACCCACCCTCGACTGGGCGGAAAGTGAGGCGGCACTCGAGGTTGCCTGCGACCCCACGCCACGCCCCAGACTGCCACCGGTCTCTGCCATGGACCTGGTTGAAGCCCTGCAGGTAGGAGCGTGCTGCTTCTCGTTTATCGGGGAATTAAGGCCGACTTACTCGATGTGCATTCAACCGCCGCCGAGACAGGCTCATCCTCTGGCGTGCTTATCAGCAGTTTGTGGAGGGTTAGCTCACAAGACTAGTAATCGTAGAGAGACTGCTAGTTTTGTGCTTTCTGATTTGAGTGAGCTGGCCCAGGTCTGTTTCTGGTTTGAGATACTTTGCTTCGTTAGAGGGGTGCTGAACCGAAATTTGGATTTTGCAAAATAAGGCTGGAGTAGCGTTGAACGGGATGCTACAAACTTCGTAACATCACTCATACATCGATATCTCAAATGGATGGCCGTATGCTTGGAAAAGTAGGG
Source organism: Ixodes ricinus (assembly GCA_037355805.1). Lineage (NCBI taxonomy): Eukaryota > Metazoa > Arthropoda > Arachnida > Ixodida > Ixodidae > Ixodes > Ixodes ricinus. The sequence continues at coordinate 34,904 of JAZHYW010036953.1, forward strand.
CGCCTTTAAGAAGTATGGGTTAGTAGTTTGTAGTGCTCTGGCCAAGTTGTGCCTCTGCAACAAAGGTATGCGGGTTGACATGTCTCAAGGTTGAATAACTTCCCACTAGCTAAACTTTTGGTGCAACCAATTCGTCTTTTTTAGTCTTGAGGTTTTCAAATGACACAAATAGAAATTTTAATGTTGTGTTAATCACAAAAACAACATTTTGTGTCTTGCAAGTTATTTCTATGCCTCTTCTAAATAGATGCCTGCATTTCTTTTTACATTTATGCATGAATAGGTAATTACAAACAGACACATGGAACAATGTTCAACATGTAGAGACTTAAAGGTAAGCTTTTAATATATGTTTTTTCTACTATTTTTGCAGGTTCACAAGGGCTGCATTCCCTCACACACTGTGTACACCAAGAGCATAGAACAAGCCCTTGCTGCCCAGTGGCACCCAAGTCATGAAGAACTTGATCAGGAGCAAATTCGGGCCCAAGAAGATGCCATCAGGAGTCAGCTTTTGGAGGAACAGCAAAACCTTTCTTGGTAGCATTACATTATAATGGAAGAATCTGTTTCAACACACTTGTCATCAGAGAGTTTCACTACCAGCATAAACACAATAATTAGTTTGGCAACAAATGTCTGCACTTGTTACACACTGACACCTTACAAAGGTTATTTCATGGGGTATTTTTCAAGAATTGACTTCACACATTAAAAGTTGTAACATTGCAGGTAAACACACTTTAATTCAGGGATGTGAAATTGGACCAGGGGTGGTTTCTCCTGGATGCATGACTGCAAATGAAGTATTTGACAACAATACATCTGAGCGCAAAAGCTTGTGGCAACTATATAGTTTTGTAAGAAATTAGAATATGAGTATACTATGTTTTGTAAAACTGTAGGCATGTAAATAAAGTAACCTGATACATCCAACTAATTTGTGACCGATTTCCTTGCAGCAATCATCAGCAAGATCTGTCAACATTAAACTGAGAAATCCAAGTTGGAGTAGAAAGGTTTTTTGATACACAATGCTTTCTCTTTTAGCACTTTACACAAATGCCCTGCTTCCATTGTCCCTTATGAGGCTGATGGGTCATGAGTAATGCAGGTGGCTCTAATTCACAACAGAGTTGTGCATGACCGATGTTTTTTTTCTTCTGTTAGCAAAAGATTAAACCAAAATATTGATCAATCTATACTCAGACATAAAGTAAAATGTGTCCCATGAATCCATGTCAATCACTTGGAGGTAGTGCGACCTCACTTATGCAACGATAGAGAACACTAGGGATTAATTACAAATCAAGCATTTGTCCAAGTTTCTGATTAAGGAACTAAAGGAAAGACTCACCACGTTGAAAGAAATACTGCGAAATATAAGCATGCAGTACCGTCGCACTAGGATCGTGTTCTCACCATTTGCAAATGGTTTCTCAATTTCTGAAGGCTGGTGAAAAGAAAGTTCCTTTCTTAGTTTTTGACACGTGTATTATTCATTGCTTCATACACTGTCAAAGCAACAGCTTACACCCAGGGGCCTAAGACTTGCACTGTCCGTTTCAGGCCCTAAACCAGCCATTCTTCCGCTGTACGAAGCGTGTTCATTCCTTTCTCACTTGTCGACGATTTCAATGGCGGATACGTAACTTCCTCAAGCGCTCAATCAACACTTTTCTCAGTAGGGATAAGAGAAGTGGAGACAAAGAGGAAAAATCGAGTCTCAAACAGAGCCGTCTTGTTGGCGTCGTCGCGGGTGGTGGCATGCAACGTGACGCGATACTGAGAACCCGCTGGTAAATCTTCCGTCGCAAAGACGATCCCTACACCCTTGCTGACACGAACGTCGAAAGGCACATTTCTTTTGTTGCTGAGGACTGTGAAGAGCGTGTGTGCGAGAAGCGCGGAGTCATGGTCCCGCGCGGAGAGTCGGACAACGTCCCTGCCCGCAGTGACGCCACTCGGCAAGGCGACCGTCTTGAAAGTGAGGACGTCTGCGAAGTGGGCCTTGGGTTCGCAGGCAGCGTCTTCCCCACAGCTTAGCCTGCAGGAGCTGCGCGTGACGTTGCGGGGGAAAGTTTAAAATCATGGGCAGTTTCAAAGATTGTTCGCAAAGCTTGACCGTGGCTTCCTTCGCATGCCTGTTAGCGTGGACAATAAACATCAAGATGGCGACTGCCACGTGAGCGTTACGACCGAGTTCTGGCATTAGTATCTTACGTATGCATGAATTTACTTTTGTAAAGCCTTTAAATAAAGAATGCCTGTAAAGTTTACAGTGGCCACTTTTTTTTTTTTAAACTGATACTAATGTTTTACGAGCAATTGAAGGGCCTTTAGAGCGGAGGCCTTTATAGAATCTGAATCAGCACATGCCGAGGGGCATGTAGAGAGGGTCCGGTCAACGATTCTCTAAGTACCTCTTTGCTAACTTATGAACTCTTGCTTCAAACATAGCTAGGAAAGAGAAAGGGGGCGGGGGAGGGGGAGTTGCTGAACGGCAAGGTTATTCAAGACCAAGTCATTCAGCGTCTTTACCCTGTAATGTTGTAAAAAAAGAAAGAAAAAAGTGGGGCACAAGGACACTACAGTTTACGGGATTGCATGGAATGCTGGCCTTCAGAACTTCAGAGTAGCTCACCTGCCTTCCGTGTCACGAACATAGTTGGCAGGACAAGGTGCGTACATGCACTGGTAGCTTCCCCTGGCATTGAAGCATATGTGGTTCCTGCCACAGTTCAGGTCGTCCTCCTCGCATTCATCAATATCTGGAAAGGGCAAATGGACTGCTCGTACGGGGCGGCCTTGAAATGCCATTTGGTTTTATTCACAAATCTGTGTGCGCTGATTTCTTCTATAAAATGCAGAGAACATGTGCAATTATTTTCTAAATTCTTACGTGCTCTGGCTACGAACAAAGCCCGTCCGTGCGTCTAGTTTCCCATAGAGCACACCAAGGGGGCTACGCAACGGGATGAAGGGACCGGGACAACGCCGTCTGCTGCGATTGGTCAGCTGCGCGGCGCTCACCCATCGCAGCAGACGACGTTGTCCCGGTCCCTTGGTCACGGCGTGTAGCATAGGGCCCCAAGAGTCAATCACTGATCTATGGTACGTGGCATAGCAAATTACAAAGTCTTGAAAACGCCTCATCCAAAAATTGTGATCTTGGCTCTCTGCTTGATGGCACTGATTTGAAATTCGGAAGTGCAGCTGGCGTAATCAGACATGGTGTAACCTGTTAACTCGGGGGTCGCCAACCTTTTTGCAGCGGCGGGCGGTTGGGCCAAGTTGTCACGGAGAAGGCCGGATGGCAAGTCGCGAAGTGAAAAAAAAAAGGGGGGGGGGGGGCAGGCGAAGAAAAGGCACAAAGTGAAGACGTTCTCTGCCTGAGTACAATGCCAATTGGAAGTGCTTGTTGCTGTCTAACGCCAGTTGAGGTCAAAACTGCCGTGTGGTCCTTGAGTCTGTGTGAGGAGCGACAGGGGCTTTTTGGTGTGAACCGGGCCGCATTAAACTGCCTCGAAGGCCGCAGACCCCTATGTTAACTGGCTTCAAAGGAATACATACAGAACTACTTGAACTACTTCATTGCTACCAAAGTAATTCATGCAAATATTTCGTGTTTTCACGACCGCACTGAACTGGCAGAAGGCACCCGATGCATGTAGAGGCGGAGCCTCTACCCCTACAACCATTGTAATGCTCTGTTGCTGACCTTGGCAGGAGTAGGCATCAATCGCAATTCTATACCCTGGTGGACAGGTGCATTTGTAGCTTCCCTGTAGGTTCTCACATTTATGCTGACATCGATCGTCGTCCAAACATTCATTTAAATCTGTGGGACAAAAAATGGGCCTTTAGACAGCGATCATATCATACCAAAGATGAAGCTGTCTTAGTACAGATCCCCTTGTGTGGTGAGAGTTTCTCAATGAAATACTGCACCACACAATCTTGTTAAAACAGGGGTTCATTGTTTTCTTTAAACCAGAGCAGGTCAGGGCGTACACGGTACGCATAATCCCTGGTTCGAGCTTGCACACACCTCTGATTCTGACCCTCTTATCTTTCGATATTGTGCAGAATGTTCCAATATCATCAAAGATGCGTGTGCGACTGGAATGAGTCATTGGAGGCAATGATGTCCGAAAATATGTATTTCATGAGACCAGAGATAGCATCATTTGTTAAAGGACAATTGTTACTATGAAAGTAAGGATGCAAGATTGTTTCCAGACACTAATACATGTATGACAACATATGTGACAAAAAGTTTTCGAAAAATGTGATTACATTATCAATAGAGTTACACACTGTTACAAACCTTCACAGGTGCCATGTCTCATCACATAGCCTTTGGAGCATGCCACGCTGTCAGCAAAATCAATTGACCTTGCTCGGAGTTCCAGCGACGCTTTTTGGCCTCCCAGCATGTCCTCATCGTTACTTAAATCTGGAAGACAAAAGTGTATGCGATAGTGTCATACAAAAGTCTAGTGGTTTACTATGCCAATAACGAAGAGCTCAAGAAATTCCTTCATGATACCATATGGATTCTAGTAGTCGTTAGTCAAGCACGGGAGGCGAGACATAATTGAAAAGTGTTCCAAAGGACATTCGTCATACTCTTTACTGTAAAGCCGGTGTCACACTGCTTGTACATCATACAAAAGACAGTCTGCATACAGACTGGAACGCGAGTCACCGCGGAGATCCGTGCTTCGAATGCACGCATGGCAAGGAGTTCAAGGAGGGAACTTGGGCACGCGGCATTCGAACCACGGATATTGCGGTGACTCGTGTTTGCAGACTGTCTTTTGTATGACGTATGAACAGCGCACTGTGAAGTGCGGCGGATATTAAACAAGTTGAAAGTGTGTTTGCCCTCCGTGGCCCAAGCCCGAGTGACTGGGCATCTGCAAAACTGTGCTCGAGATGCGATCAGTTTAATAGGTGCTGCAAAAGTTTTGCGGTTCATTTTTAATGTGAAGAGACATTCCGTCAGTGTTGGGAAGTACTTTAAGTACATTGTGCTTAGAGTACTACTTCTAGTAGGTTTAGGAAACTTGTACTTTACTTGATGTAAGTACATTGTCTGAGTATGTACTTGTACCTTACTTAAGTATTTTTTTTCTGGTACTTTCCGAGGAAAGTACAATTTCCGACCACAAAGTACATTCCCCAAATTTGTTTTTGTTAAATTTGTATCACGAAATGATGCTTTGTCAACTCCAAAGAAATGCTGGGGGGGATATTCTACTCTCACCAGAGACGCGAGCAGACGACGCATCGCTCCGCTTGTTCTGGGGGCGGCTTTCCAGTAGCTTTTTGAACTCTCGCTACTTCTCGGTCGGTCAGCGCAAGGGAGGAGGTTTAAAATATTAGGAGAGCAAAATTAATCTTAATCTAGCACCTGAAACTGTGGTGCGGAACAATTAAACTTTCAAGTTGAAGAAAAAGACAACAGATGAGAACATCACAATGTTTTGAGAAATTATCTTTTGTCTTTTCCTTCGACTTGAAAGTTCCTTAATTTTTTCGCACCACAATCTCACGTGTCACATTATGATTAATTATCACCAGCTCGCTTTTACACTCACGATTCGTTTTTTTCATTAAAAAGAAAACACTCCTCTATGAGAGGATTGCTTGTGGAAGCTACGGGGCTGACGTCATGCTCTCTCCTAGTACATTAAACCCCTTGGGTGCAACAATCCAGTGCAAGCGGCGCTAAATTCAGAAAGGGGACTTCTCAATTTGGCTCCATTCCTGAAAATAACTACTCTGTGGTAACTTGACTTCATCAAATATTCACCGCTGTTTTTGGAAATAGGTCATGCGCCCCTGATTATTCCTGGGCAATGCATACCAGTTAAAAATCACTGTATAGGGGAATTAAAGGACATCATGGAAGATTGTGTTAAAACACTTGTACTTTGCTTTTAAAATACATTGTATTTATAGCACTTTCCTTCAAGTACATTGCACCCAGTGCACACTTACCACTTTATTTAAAGTACATCACGTCTCATTTACTTTGTACGTTACTTGAAATACATTTTAGATGTACTTTACCCAACACTGCATTCCGTGTTGTCTTGCAATAAATAAAACAAAAAAAGTGAAGCGTGGTGGAGATACCAAAAAGAAGAAGAAAAAAGTAAAGCTTGGCGGATTTGGCAAAGCACGCGGCTGCCACGTCGAACCCCACGCGGCCTTTTCTTTTTTATCAATCAACGTTTTTTTTTAAGTTACAGCATTTTTTTGGTTGTCATCGTGTGTTCTGGTACATAACATCCCTGAATGTATCCACGTGTATCAGGGCCACGGTAACGCGCTGCTTCAGGACGGTCCCCCTCCGTCGCCGACTCAAGATGTGTTGCACTTTTCTCTTTTTTCTTGCAAGATGCTTTGTACTTTCTCTTTTCTGTTTGTAGACACAGGTACGAGTCATTAAACTTTAAGTTTCAGTTTTGTTCCCATCTGCTCTTTGTTATTCGCAACAATAGAATGGTAGCAACCTAACATATAAACAGCGGTATACATAGCTTATTGCATGGCCGAATAAGAGATGACAAAATAAGTAAGTGCTTAGAAGTAAAAAAAATTCCAAAGTGGTCTGTCTACCACTTTTGTTTTCCCACCTAACACACAAAAAAAGCTGTCTTTATCGAACGGAAGTGAGACAATACTCAGCATCACTGGGGCAAGAAATACAGCAGTTCTGATCTGTTTTTTTCTCTCTTTTCTTTTTAGCTAGACTATGCTCATCATTATAGGCACTATGGCACATTTAACTAACCACCCACGTTCATAGCGAATGCATCAATCAACTCAACTTTCACCAGGATTACCGGATATACAGTATCTGTCCAATTATAACAAACTACTCATATAAAATTTTTTTCTGCCCTATCGGAAAAGAAATGAGTAGAGCTGACATAAGACAAAAGAACAGTTCGAACCGGGGCAAGGTTTAGGAGCGCAGCGCTTGACATCCTGATCAGTGCCGATGCACGTGCGGCCTCCATGTGATGGTTCGGGGTTGGAGCACGTGCGGAATCTGCGGCGGTGGCGCCTGCCGCAAGTGGCCGAACACTCGCCCCAGGTAGACCAGTCCGACCATCCGCCGTGAACTGCACATAAAAGTTATGTCCCCCTTGTGCATTCAAATCTAATCGTGTATCGAAACTAAGAGGACGATCGAAATAAGAGTTAGCGTAAAAACTAGTTAGTAAACAATCGAAGAAAAAATTAAGGTGCAGGCGACTTGGCATAAATTGAAGATGATGGCAAACCTTGAACTGCAGTGGCAGAAAGATATAAAAACAGTAACATACACAGAAAAAGACGTTGTTGCATGTCCCCCTTTTGTCTGTCTCTCTTGCTGCTGTTATCCCTGTTTGCCATCCCCGTCTCAGGGATGGCAAATAAAAATATCATTATGTTCACAAAAAAACAAAAAACAATTCAAAACGAGTAATTGAAAAAGGAAAATACAACAACAACAACAACAACAGCATGACACTGTATTGCAACACCGCTGCAAAATTGATTTAATCACAGTGACCTTCATACTTTATAGCAACAACCCTCTAGCGTCGTCGAGTAATAACTGTAAACCCACAATCCAATCGGGTTAGCTAGGCCTAAGGTATTCAAGTCCAGTTGATCGACCTCAATACTGGACACCGTTCGCCCTCGAAACACTAAACAGATAAGAGGGGGAAAAAAACGCATATTCGTATTCAACACAATTGAGGGGACGCATAAGCAATTAATTGACAGCGCTTAAACATACTTGCTGTCTTTTTAGAGCGCAGCTTTTAGGCGCCCGTTTCCGGCTTGAGCGGCGTCAGCGTCGCCGTCGCCGTCGGCGTAACCGCGTGGTGCATGATGGTAAATTTCCCCGCTAAATTTAGTGGAAGAATGTTCCCGCTAAATCTAGAGGAAAAATTTTCCCGCTAAATCTAGCGAAAAATTTTTCCCGCTAAATCTAGCGGAAAATTGTCCCCGCTAAATTTAGCGGGAAATTTTCCCCGCTAAATTTAGCGGAAATTTTTTTATGACTCTTTTAGAGTGAACATTTCCTTTCTCAACACCTTTTGTGTCTGTACAAGCACACAAACAGCACGCGGTCTGTGTCTATCTAACTCGTCGCTCGTCCATCTTCGCGCTGTTTTTAATCATCTTTTTTTCTGCGTTCATTTCGGGAAACCATCATGGCATTCATCGACATGTTTTAGTTTCAAAATTCAGAGAGCTCTGTCACTGCGTAAAATTAACTGCGCACTCAGCGCCAACTATGAATGGAAGTACAGTGTCCCCACAGGACGGGGTATTCGGTGTTGGCACAGGAAGCTCGGAACACAAAACATGTGAAAGTATTCGAAACTACGTAATATTGATTCGAAGGATGAAGTTTGATTCCAGCTCCGAGAATGAAACAAACGATGTAGCCGCAAATATAAAGTGAACTCCGTTGAATCCGCTTCTCCTTCGACACAGGTGCACAGTGGGGAAGCGTCATCCGCGTCGCGGGTGTGTGTACTCTCGAGAAGAAAGACTCGTATATTTCTCTCCTACCCGCGGCATCTGATTTTGTGTCGGGTGAGTCAAGTGACTGTTTCTAACGATAATTTATAGCAAATTCGAAAATTGTCTAGAGGTCACGTGGTCGATCTGCCCTTTGAGACATGGCGACACTGGTTCACGCTGTACATTAGACGTACGCCAGTGTGATAACTTACCAAAAGTATATTAGGTAAATAGCACCATGTGCCCGCGGACTAGTCTGAACTTTATCTTAAAAAAAACACACACACAACAAAAACCAACAACAACAAGCGCCCATAAGCAATGCAGAAGCCTGCGTAGACAGAAACAGCTTGGCAGACGCGCGCGGTACATATCGAAAGAGAAAAATACAGGCTGGGTGATGTTTTATTCGAATGCAAGAACTGAAGAAGTTTATTAGGGGTAGAATATAAATGCGGCCGTTATACAAATGTATGGAACATGGTACAATTTCTTGACGCGGCATGGCCACAGTATAACACAGGTCGCCATATTTTAAGGTGCACACTGAAGTAATGTTTAACCAGTGGTTCTCAATTGAGGGTCCGCGTACCACTTGGGGTCCCTGAAGGCCTTCTAGGGGTCCCCGAACCCACTACCATCAGTCATGCCGAGCAATAAAACATTTTTATTTATTAATGTTGGCTGACTCATAGAACCAAATAAACCTAACCACACGTGCCGAGTCAGTAGGGTTGATTATTCTTTGTTTTGGAGCTGCAAGGTTGGTTTACATGCATTTTGACGTCACTGTTACGTTGACTTCAAAGTTGGAGCCTCATATGGAGGTTATGGTTTTCTATTTTAAGAATCACTACAAGCCATACCTGCGTCTTGTGAGGCAAATATTGAGTTAAATTTTTTTTTAAACTCTGATCAAAGATCTCGTTTATGAGATGACCAGTCAGGACTTGACTTATGCTGCAGTATTCCGCTTTCATTAAAATATATATCTTACCACCATCACTCCAGCATTTTCTTCCCGTCTTGTATGTTATATTGAGTGGTTCTATTCACTGGAGTTTGCAAATTACTTTATAATACTGGGCGGGTATTTGAATGCGTGAGATGAACACATCGAAATATAAATTATTACGGCATTCAAAACTGCCATCAACCTGGCCGTGGCACTTGAATATAGGTGTACTTGCTTATATACACTTCTTTTGTTTCGGGAGCGACCATTCTTTAAACTAGACTATTTTGCAGGAATAGAGACTGGTATCTTTTATAGCGCTTAATTTAATATTTTTACACAGAATCTAGGAAATATAAAAATAGAAAAAAGACAGAATATATTTTTTTTTAAATTTGTGAATTATGTTTGTTAGAACATTGATTGTGTTATGATTTTCCGCACCGAGTCCTTGCTTTGACACAAGACAGACCTATATTGAAAGAACACAGTAATCCTAAGAACTTGTACATGTCCTTCGACAGTGTACATAATACCCGCAAATTTGGCGCGCGAAAAGACTAAGTTAGCTAATATTACAAAATGAAAAAAAAAAAACATTTAAGGAAAGTGCAGGAATTGTTCATCTAGAAAATTTAAGCTACTATTCTGGATCATTAGACTACCCCGATTTTTACCGGGGCAAGCACTGGAGTTGCAGAAGTCTGTCTGAACGTCGTTTCCCTGGCAAGGTTTCCCGCCAAAAGCTGGCGTTGGAGAATTGCACAGACGGCTTCGAGTGCGAGTGCCTCCGCCACAGGACGCTGTGCACTGGGACCAGAGGGACCAGGGACTCCAACCTCCGTTAACCGACTCTGGAAGGTGCAAAACAGGAACATCACTTTGTTAAAAAAAGAAGAAGTTCAACAATTAGAAATGTCTGACCATCGGAAGTGGTACCTCTCAGAGATATAAAGCCAAAAAATAATGCGCGATTTTATAATATAAAACGATAAATAAAAACAGATTTAAGCTCGAGGTTATAAAGCCACGAGCCGTTGCCCGTTGACGACCCTTTTGTTTTCATGACCATTGCCAAAAGGCAATGGGCCAGAATCGAAGAACCCTTGTCAACAAATCATCGTTGGTGCAATAGTTGCAATTAAGGTTGTTTACGTTAAACAAAGGCGACCAGAATTGGCACTTTTCGTTTCTAATTATTAAAATTGGCACCTTCGTTTCCAATTATCCTCCCGTGCAGCCCTTTCCACAGCTTACAGACAAAAACGTTGGAGCTGATAACTATACTCTTCTATTCAGCCGGACCATAATTATTCGCCAAATATATAAAATTCTGGGTGTGTCTTTCAAAACTTCCAACGCGACGTTAGCTTTCATTTTGTCTAGGATCCCGTATAGAACGTTCGCACAAGAGAGTTCAGAACATCGTAAGAGGAAAATGTGATGTTAACATAGGTCGCAGAATCGATCCTGGTGCGTTCCTCGCGTCGTTTTGTTTTCGTTCAACCGTCAAGAGCAGCGTGCCAACAGAAGATATCATCTTATGATGGGCCCCTTCGAACACCTCAACTTTCCTTAACTTCTTGGCGTGGCTACTGAAGGTAATTCTTTACTGCGGGTGGTTCCACGTTGAAGAACTTTGCGAGAAATACAAATGGCAGGGAATTCACAAACGTGTGGTAGTGGTGTATGTTTTCAACAACTTGTCACAAACACGCGATGGAGACTGAACCTCATTTTGCTTTCTATAGGCAATACATTTCCATCTCCTTTGTCAAAACTTTTAGTGAGGCAATCCCTTAAAACTGGTTTTGCCACTGCAGCACTGTGTCATTCCTGCAAAGGTACAACACTTGTCACGAACATGCAACGGAACTGAGCCTCATTTTGCTTTCTATATGCACAACATTTCCATCTCCTACGTGAAGAATTTTAGTGACACAATCTCTTAAAGTTGGTTTTGCCACTGCAGCTCTGTATAATTCCTGCGTAGGAACAATAAGCGTTAGGGTGACCACCCGTCCCGCGACTCGCGGGACTGTCCGGCATTGAAGACTCGTGTCCCGCGAGAAATTCCTGAATCTTCAAAATGTCCCGCATTGAAGACTCGTGTCCCGCGTCCCGCGAGAAATTCCTAAACCTTCAAAATGTCCCGCATTTCACACTGTCATAAAATTCACTCTGCAACTCAGGGTGCTGCCGAAATACGGAAGACGTGGAAGCCCGGGGGTTGTTGGAAATCGTGTACAAGCATTGCGGGAAGCAACCGTCATCCTTGCAGGAGGACCGACGCGCGTGCGCCGTCTCCCCTTGGTGGCAAAATACTGTAAGAGAAAATTGTTCGTCAAAAGTTTAAATAAAAGTTATTGTAATTATTTTCAAATCGCTGTGCCAATGCGAAAGGGTTGCTGTGGAAATTTTGTTTTTAGTGAAGACTGTTATACAAGGCAATAAGCCTGCGACTCACAACGGTCGAAAAAGAACATAATGTTAAAATTTGTGTAGGTCCAGGTTGAAAAAGTAGCGCCGACAGGAAACAATAACCCAAAAAAGATTTACTGTTTCTTATTTTCATTTGATGCTGCATTGAGTTCTGCTGCAGTCGATTTTTATGTTTTCAACTTCGACACATTTAATAGGATATTTAACATAAAATATATCACTGGGAGTGAAAATTATTTGAACTTGGTTGCTGCTATACGATTTGCAGGTGTATACAAAGCACAGGATATTAAATGTGTTAACAGATCCTCGGTTGGTGGTTGGCGTGTTAATAAATTTCCTCTACCCCCCCCCCCTCCCCACGCATGTCCCGCATTTCGCTAGCAGGAAGGTGGTCACCCTAATAAGCGTAGCGAGCTAATGTTTACTGAAACACTCATGGAATAAGCACATGGAATAAGCAAGAGATGAGATGACCTCTTGGGATTGTCCAACGCATGGGAGCCCTTCAGAACCCTTGGCTTGGGTTGTCGCAGCGGCGAGATCTCTCCCGAATCCCTTTGCAACAGGTGGCGCTACAACTACTCAATTTGGACTACTCTCCCCAGCCTCCGATCACTGCGATTGGCGCACCAATGGCCCTCTTCTGGGTATAATGCCCAGCCCTTGACCTCACTGGATTAATGTCGCCTCGATGTAGATCGTTGTAGTGTGCCTATGCCTTCTCTTACACACGTATGCATGTTTGTATCTGTAGCTGGCTTTCTTTTGTGTGGCAAAATAATTAAGTGAACATTTCTGTGGACGAGTTAAAGACGACCCTCCACCCCCCTCCCCCAAAGAAAAAAGAAAACATATGTCGTCCTCTCGCAAGTGCTAAGCAGTGTCTGGATTCATTTTAATTCTTTGAACTCATACTGTAATCTAACGCGACGAAATCTGAAAAACAGTGGTTTGGAATACAGGCAAGAAATGTGCTCGGAAATAGGAGAGAATTAAAAATTAGCGGTTTCTTAATTTCTTGTTGTGAGAGGAACCGTGAAGAGAAAAACTGGAAAAAAACGAAGTTGGGGTTCTTCCTTTCTGCTTGCAGGTCAGTTTAAACTTGTTAATTAATACTTACACAAAAAAAAAGAACAAGAAGAAATTTTTTTTGTTGTTGTGATACTTTGAAAACTTCGCTACATGTGACAACATTTTTCTCTATTTTGGTTGTCTCAGCTAGTGTTAGACTCCGCTTTAGCCAAATTCAAACATTCAATACTGAGCCTCCTTAAAAAAAATATTGCGAGTTTTAAATGTGATACTAATTGCCCAATAGTTTTATAGGCAATATTTGTTGCAATAATACAGTTTAACGTAAATAACGAATTTATAAATTCGTTATATAATAACGAATCTATAATTTACAATAACGAATAACATATTATTTGCAATAATAAGCCCTGGACACACTTTCTATCCGCCGGAGTGTTTCCTGCCTCTCTCTTCTTCATAGAATCTTTTATCACAAGAAGCATCTCAAAGAATGTTTGCTATCACCCGATCACCGAATTTTCCCTCGTCTCGACCATTCTTGCAAATTATGTGAAATTTCATCATCCACACTTTTTTATCAAATGTCTGCACTACCATTGGCTATAAAAGACTGGAACGCACTACCTGCCCACATTGTTCCCATTAATAACAATTACACATTTGCAGCTGCCACTACCCTTGCCACTACCCACAACCCCTTAGTGTTTGCTCAAGTTGTGTTGAGTGTTCTTTTGTATATAAGTATATTCACCCCTGTGTAATAATACCCTTTGGGTCTTCAAGGAAAATAAATGATGATGATGATGATGACGATGATGATGATGATGATGATAATGATTATGATGATTTTGTGAAGGCCACAAGCCAAGCACTGGACATTTGCAAATTGACTCTACGTTGCTAGAATTTTAAAGGCCACAGTTGTTTTTTCTTTTTCTTAACATACAAGCATGAAAGACCAGGAGACGATTTGAGCTCACCAGGGCAGTCGAGGCAGGGCGCGACCTCGGAAGCTTCGCCTAGGCACTGCAAGCCATCGTTGCGTGGCGCAGGGTTGTCGCAACGACGACTCCGAGAACGGTAGCCACCACAATGAGAGCTGCAGTTTCCCCAGGGTGACCAGGATGACCAGCCGCCTGCCACTATAGAGTAACAAAGCGTCTTCATGTGCGAACTCTGCCATTCTTTCGCTGTTATAGTTTCGATTGGTTGAATTACAAAAGGTCTGTATAAATCTTTTCACCGCTTATCACCCCGGCGAAAACATGCCCATGCGGAACGCAAGTTCGTCTGCTTCTTGACCAGGGGTTGCGGGGACGCCAGAATGGCAAGCTCTGATTGGCTCTTACTGGAAGTAAAGTGGGTAGATCTCAGTGCTAGCTGCCTTGAGGTCTGCCCACTATCTTTCCAATCAGAGCCAATCAGAGCTTCGCTTCGTGTTCTGACGTCACCACAACCCCTGCGCAAGACTGGTAATAACACGTGTGGCGTACGTAAGAAGCAAACGAACCTGCACTCTTCATAGTCACGGACATCACAAGAGACGCAGGGCGTGGCGAGACCTGGCCGTCTTAATATGCAACCAATGAGGTTGCGGTGTTAGCCGATAAGACCGCCAACGAACCAATCATAAATTCACTATTAAGCCACACACTGGGATTTTCAAGGTGTCGGTGGAAGCATGCGCGGAGTCTTATATGTCGCAGAAGAAGGCTACTGCGCATGCCACAACGTGTTACGCAGCCCAGTAAACAAAGGTGGTAACTTCCAGAAGGCAATTATTATAATGTTCTATAGGTACCAAGCCTTGTTCCTCGTCTGTTGGACCAAATATGCAATTCATTTAAAAAAGGGAGTAAAGAAAGCGAGAGAAACCACTTCGCCTTACCTTTGACCTTGACCTGCACGTTTGCGGTGGCTACACCTGCCTTGCTGCGTGACTTGCATTGGTACAGACCTTCGTCTGCTTCGTTTACCATATGAATTCGAAGCGTTCCGTTGGTCAGCAGGGCGACCCTGTTAGAAGCCAGAATGGTTACATGGCCCAACTTCGACCAGCTTTGTTCAGGGGTGGGATTCCTTGAGCAGAGCAATCGAGGGCCAGAGAGGACCCCTTCTCAACCAAGGTGTCCTGTGGTTTTATTGTAAAGCTAGGGGGCGTGAGTATGGTGACGGCAGCACCTGCCTCGGAGACCCCGAACTTGTTGGTTGCCAGGCATCGGTATTCACCAGTATCATTTGGCTGAGGAAAGAAAGAATGATAGTTTCTTCAACAAGACCTTACAGTTAACAGGAACTTTAAATGAACAATGATAGAAAATTGGTGTCTGCAGTGCACTGAAAACAAGTATTAAAGTGACCAGAAATGTTTAGGAATAATGTTCAAAGGCAAATTTAATAAAACCATGAAATAACAACAAGAAATAAAAGGCCCAGAGGCATTTCTGAATAATAACTGTTGTCTTGGCTATGATTGACCTAACTTACTGTTCGAAATGATAAAAACTTGTCTATCATTTTGATATCCCATAGCGCTTTATGCTCTTAAAATTTGGTGCGCCGAAAATTGACCAATAATTTATAACATCTTGAAAAGCCGAGACCCGAGACAAAAAGAGGGACGACACCCGTATCGTCCCTCTTTTTGTGTCTGATCTCAGGTTTGCAAAAGGTTGAAAGTACACCAGATCACGTGTATGTTCTCTGTTATTTCTAATAATTTATACTTTAGGCTGAAATTAAGGTACTACATCGTGGTCGACCAGACAATTTCTTTTTTTCGCAGGCTGAACAGAAAATATGTTTAATATTAGGACAAGCTATCTATTTTCATGGTTAATTTAGACTGCCAAGTCTTGCGGTGTACGCAGTTTGTGCTATAGATACCAAATATTTCTGGAAAGGTTCTTGCTGATGGTTTGCCTTAAATACATAAGAATATAGTAGATGAAAAAAAATATTCGAAGGTTAGTGGCGTAAGGTATCACCATTCTCGTGAGCAATTTTCGTGCCGTACTCATTCACCCATAAATAAGGTAATCACCTTTGTGGGACTGATGATAATGGTTCCATTTGGAAACTGCTGGACATGACTGTTCACTGTTGGCACCTGGTGGCCGTCTTTGAGCCAGAAGACCTTAGGTGGGGGATCTCCTTGAGCAACGCAGTGCAGCATTGCTCTGCGACCTTCGTGGGTTTCTTGGGCTGTTGGAGCTTCTAGAATCCTCGGAGGCACTGGACGTTAAAAATATATACAAGTGTTTTCTAGAAAGTTACTTTCTTCAACTTTCACAAAAGAGGTCATCTTCAATGTAACTAGAAGGGTGTTAGTGACCAAATTCTTTTACTAGTTGACTTCTTTTCTGCAATATTTTTTTTGTCTAGCAGGCAAGTGACAGAGACAATTGCCCGCTTGCATTTGGTGATAACAGTTTATATACAACTTTGAGATAAGAATTATCAATGCTTTTTTAAGGCTTACCCCTGACCTTGACATCAGCGGAGGCTTTATGCTGTCCTACATCATTTGCCGCCACACAGACATAGGTTCCTTGATCCAGCTGAGACACGGAGTCAAGTGCTAGAACACTGACGCCCTCTGATGTTTCTTCTTTGCGACCTGGAAGTATTTTTTTTCCTTCAGGTTCACGGGTTCCCCGAGGAGGCAACACAATGTTGACTCTGCTGAAGAGAATGCACTTCTCTGGTTAAGTGGACGATTACTTCCTTGCCGTGTTTTGTAATTTTTGACCTGACAAGGCGTTGACTTAGGTTGACTTACGTGACTAGAGGTGTTAACTAAGTTTTTCTTTGCTTAAATGTTATAATTGCAACTTATTTTTAATATTTGGGGTGTAAGTTTAAGGCCGATTTTGATTTTCTGCAGTAGCTCAGATTTAAGTTAGTTTCATTAAATATATCCAATTTTGTTATTTTTGCATGGCATCTATGTACCACGTATGCCTACCAGTGACCGCAGTGTCGTTGACCGTCCAGGTAATGGTGGGTGCGGGGGAGCCATGTGCCTGGCAGGAAAGCTCAAGGGGTTGTCCTATGGCCACTTCCTGGTCTCGGGGAAGTCGGCTGATGCTGGGAGGCACTAGCACGGCCAGCGATACCACTCTGTGGTGCACACCTGCCGCGTTCGTCGCCACGCATACATAACTGCCGCTATCGTCAAGCTGCGCAGCAGGAAAAAGAAAGAGCAACCGTCACAGCAATATTTTTGCATCTGACATCAGAGGTGAGCAACCTTTTGAGTTCCATAAGATGAACGAAATAAAAACACTGTATTTTTTTATTAAGGGATGTACAACTTGTTAATATAACACTCCAACTATTTCATAAGTCACTTCTGTGGTGCCTAATGAAAGAGTATTTGATTGGAAAGCATTTGAATGGCAATGCTTTGGAACCTAAAGCAATTTCATTTTGAACGTTGTTTTTTTGCATCATTGGTAAAACATTTTGAAATTCTGACCGCAAAAGTCACATACTTCATTTGTACACTTGCACACATATGTTCGTAAAATCGAGTTAGAATGCAGAGGACACGTTAACCAACAAACTTTCAGCGAATTCAAGAATCTCATCTGCTGATATACTAATTTGTGGGGGGGGGGGGGGGGGGGGAAAAAAAAACGCTTGCCACCCCCCCATCCCCCAGCAGAAGTTAAAAAATATATTCAATTAAATATATATTTAAATAAAAAAAAAAAAAAAAAAAAAAAAAAACATCACACACACACACACACACACACACACACACACACACAGCGCAGTTCATCGATATCCAGATCCCCCTGATGGCTGCGTTGATAATACTCCAGCATTAACGGGTCACCTCTTCGATAAAATTTCAATCCTGCGGCAACGAAGAGATCTCGCTGTCGATAGCCGTGATCGCCACCACCAACGTCAGGTGGATCAAAAGGTCGGTAAGGCGGTATTCTCGACTCATGGTGTCCGTTACTCAACAATCTGGATCGGTGGTGAAGGTGAAACATTCTTCACGACAATATCGCCACCAGTACGTTTACTGGGCTGCATGTGTGTGTCTGTTAATGCCAGCGCCATTTTTTTCACCTTTACCGTCACCTTCATTACGGTGTATCGTCTTTACGCTCGGTTTACGCCAGCTCCTGCTCGTCGCCGTCGAAGTGATGCCCCACCTCTTCTGCGGTAATCGCCATCAGCCGCTTCAGCGGATCTGCCCTTTAGCACTCGGTGAGCGCCGATCGAGCACCGTTCGGCGATCCCGCGGCTTTTTACCTGGTAAACGGGCGAACTTGCGTTCCGCATGGGCATGTTTTCGCCGGGGGTGATAAACGGTGGCGTTATGCAGACGCTGTAATTCAGCCAATCAAGTATAACGGCGAAGGAATGGCGGGATTCACGCATGAAGAACGCTTTGTTATTCTATATGTAACAGGCGGCGTCATCCCTGATGCCCTGAAACGCTCCCCCCATCACCCTCGATGCTAGCCTCAAATTAAATCCTCATCGTTAAAACAAAAAAACAACCAATGACGCTAAAATTCTAGCGGCAACAAGTCAATTTGCAAATGTCCAGTGCTTGGCTTGTGACCTTCACAAAGTCATCATAATCGTATCATCATCATCATCATCATCATTAAACTCCTTAAAGGCAAAGTGAGTATTGCAGGGTGAATATACTTATATACAAAAGATACTCAACAACTTGAGCAAACACTAAGGAGTTGTGTAGTGGCAAGGGCTAGTGGCAGCTGCAAATAATGTAATTGTTATTAATGGGAACAATAATGGCAGAATAGTACGTTCAATCTTTTATTTTAAATGTGAATGCAGAACATTTGATAAAAAAGTGTGGATGATGAAATTTCTAATTTGGAATGGTCGAGACGAAGAAAATTCGGTGATCAGGTGATAGCAAACATTCTTTGGATGCTTCTTGTGATAAAAGATTCTATGAAGAAGAGAGGCAGGGAAATGCCGGCTTGATAGAAAAGTAGTAATCAGGACAATATGCAAATAATATGTTATTGTTATTGTAAATTATAGATTCGTTATTATATAACGAATTTTAAAATTCATTATTTGACAAACAATATTATTGCAACAAATGTACCTATATAAAACTGTGGGCGAATTAATAAACAATACGTATTTTTTTTATCTAGTGTCCCAATTTATACAGTCTAACCTTGCTGGATTTTTAACCAAAAAATAGAGAAGAGTATTTGTCACGTAGCCCGAAATTTTCAAAGAAATTATCACAACAACAAAAATGTCTTCTTGATTTTTTGTAAGTAATAGTTTAAACTTGATACGAAGCAGAAAGGAAGAACCCCAACTTCATTTTTCCAGTTTTTCTTCGCAGTTCCTCTCACAACAAGCTAAAACTGGTAGTGTCTCTATACAGCGCATTTCTGCCTGTATTCAAACCTGTTTCGATTTCGTCGCGTTGATACAGTAGTTCAAAGAGAATTAAAAATGAAATCGACACTGCTGCTTGCGTGAGGACGACATATGTTTTCTTTTTTTTGTAGGCGAGAGTGGAGGTCGTCTTGCTCGATCACGAAATGTTCGCCCAATAGCACAGAAAGCCGGCTACGAATACAAACATGCATGCACTGTGTAGGCATAGGCTTATACGAAAACGTCTACATCGGGCGATATCAATTAGTCAAGGCTGCTCCTGCAAGAAGGCCATTGAATGCGCCAATCTGTGATCAGGCTGAAGTATTAAACAATGGTGCCAGCGCCACCTATTGCAAGGATTCGGGAAGATCTCGCCGCTACATTTAACCCAAGCAAATTCTGAAGGGCTCCATGCGTTGGACTATTTGAAGTCATCTCATCTCGTGCTTATTCATGTAGCCCCATTCCATGGTGTTTCATTAGGCATTGGCTCGCTTGCGCTTGTACCATTTTATACTGTGACCGGGGGGGTTTATGCGTGGGGAAGAGAGGAGTTGGAGGGTATTAACACGCCAACCACCCGAGGATATGTTAACACATTTAATATCTATTCTTTAATATACACCTGCAAATCATATAGCCTTTAATAAATTCAAATAATTTTCACTCAATGATGACACATGGTAAAATATCCTATTAAGAAAATGTGTCAAGTTGAAAACATAAAGATCGACTGCAGCAGAAACACAAATGCGGCAACAAATAATAAAGAATATTAAATCTTTTTGGGTATTGTTTCCTGTCAGCCTTCAACCTGGACTACAAATTTTAACGTCCATGTTCTTTTTCGACGTTGTGGTCTGGAAGCAGAATTGCCTGTATAACGATACTAAAAGCAAAATTTCCACAGCCTACACTTCGCGTGGCGCAGCAATTTGAAATAATTACATATACATTTAGAGCTTTGACAGTAATTTTCTCTGTATTTGCCACCGGAGGCGGCGCGCGTCGATGCACGCAGGTTCTTGAGTTGCTTACAATGCTTGTACGCAAGATTTCCAACAACGAATGTCTTCGGCAACCCTGAATTTGGAATTAGTTTTATGACAGTGTGAAATGCGGAGCATTTTTGAAGGTTCGAATTTCTCGCGGGACGCAGTTTTGAGGGGGGGGTCTTCAATGCGGGGCGGCGAAGATTCAGGAATTTCTCGTGGGACACGAGTCTTCAATGCGGGACAGTCCAGCGAGTCGCGGACGAGTGGTCACCTAACGCTTATTGTTCCTACGCGGGAGCCATACGGAGGCTGCAGTGGAAAAGCAAGCAAGTTGTGTCACTAGAAATTCTTCACGCATTGAGATAAATCTGACATATAAAAACAGGTAACAGTTCCGTGCATGTTGTGACAAGTGTTATGCCTTTGCAGGAACAGTGCTGCAGTGGCAAGACAGTTTTAGAGATTGCCTCGCTAAAAGTTTGTTAGAGAGGAGATAGATGTATTGCCTAGAAGCAAGATGAAGGTTCTGTCCATCGCGTGTTTGTGACAAGTTGTTCAAGCATACACCACTACCACGCAGCAGCAGATTATTCTATTTCTCGCAAGTTCTTTCAATCTTGTCTGTGCATACCTTCAGTAGCCACGCCAAGTTAGAAACTTGGGCCGAAAGGGCCCATCGTCGTGATATCTTCTGTTGGCACGCTGCTCTTGATGGGTGAACGAAAACAAAACGCGCGAGGGCAAGATAATTCTACGACCTATGACAACATGCGATTTCCTCTTGCGATGTTCTGAACTCTCTTGTCGCGAGAACGTCTATACGGGATCTACTAGACAAAATGAAAGCCATCGTCGCGTTGGAAGTTTCGAAAGACACACCCGGAATTTGCTATGATCTGGCGAGTCAATACCGTGGTCCGAGCTGAATAGAAGAGCCTAGTTATCGGCTCCAACGTTGCTGTCTGTAAGCTGTGGAAAGGGCTGCGCGGGAGGATAATTGGAAACGAAGGTGCCAATTTTAATAATTGCGATGCGAAAAGTGCCAATTCTGGTCGCCTTTGTTTAACGTAAACAACCTTACTTGCAACTATTGCACCAACGATGATTTGTTGACAAGGGTTCTTCGATTCTGGCCTATTGCCTTTTGGCAATGGTCATGAAAACGAAAGGGTCGTCAACGGGCAACGGCTCGTGTCTTTATAACCTCGAGCTTAAATCTGTTTTTATTTATCGTTTCATATTATAAAATCGCGCGCCATTTTCGAGCTTGCATATCTCTGAGAGGTGCCACTTCCGATGGTCAGACATTTCTAATTGTTGAACTTCTTTTTTTTTGGCAAAGTGATGTTCCTGTTTTGCACCTTCCCAGGGAGTCGGCCAACGGAGGCTGGAGTCCCTGGTCCCTCTGGTCCCAGTGCACGGCGATCCTGTGGCGGAGGCACTCGCACTCGAAGCCCGTCTGTGCTGTTCTCTCAACGCCAGCCTGGGCGGGAAGCCTTGCCAGGGAAACGACGTTCAGACAGACTTCTGCAACTCCAGTGACTTGCCCCGGCAAAAATCGGGGTAGTCTATTATGATCCAGAATAAGCTGGCTTAAATTTTCTAGATGAACAATTCCTGCACTTTCCTTAAATGTTTTTTTTTTTTCATTTTGTAATGTTAGCTAACTTAGTCTTTTCTGCGCGCCTAAATTTGCAGGTAGTATTGTACACTGTCGAGAAGAGGACATGTACAAGTTCTTAGGATTACTGTGTTCTTTCCAATATAAGGTCTGTCTTGAATTGTCAAAGCAAGGACTCGGTGCAGAAAATCATAACGCAATCAATGTTCTAACAACACATAATTCACACAAATTTAAAAAAAAAATATTCTGTCTTTTTTCTATTTTTATGGCTTCCTAGATTCTGTGTAAAAATATTAGAATTAAGCGCTATTGAAGATACCAGTCTCATATTCCCTGCAAAATAGTCTAGGCTTATAAAATGGTCGCTCCCGAAACAAAGAAGTGTGTATAAAGTGCACTCTATACGCAGTAGATGCCGCAGCCATAGGTTGATGGCAGTTTTGAATGCCGTAATAATTTATATTTCGATGTGCTCATCTCGCTTAATTCAAATACCCGCCCGAGTATTATAAAGTAATTTGCAAACTCCAGTGAATAGCACCATCAATATAGCATACAAGACGGGAAGAAGATAATGCTAGTGATGGTGGTAAGATTATATATTTTAATGAAAGCGGAATACTGCATAAGTCCTGTCACTGTCATCTCATAAATGAGATCTTTGATCGTGGAGTTTTAAAAAAAATTTAACTCAATATTTGGCTCTGCCAAAGACGCTAGGTATGTCTTGTAGTGATTCTCTAAATAGAAAACCATAACCTCCATAAGGAGGTCAACCTGAAGCCAACGTAACAGTGACGTCAAAATGCATGTAAACCAACCTTTGGGTAGCTCCAAAACAAAGAATAATCAACCCTACTGACTTTCGGCACGTGTGGTTAGGACTTATTTGGTTCTATGGAGATCAGCCAACATTAATAAATAAAAATGTTTTATTGCTCGGTACGGACTGAGTAGTAGGGTTCGGGGACCCCTAAGAAGGCCTGCTAGGGACCCCAAGTGGGTACGCTGACCCTCAATTGAGAGCCACTGGTTAAACATTACTTGCGTGCACCTTATAGAATATGGCGACTACAGGTTATACTGATGGCCATGCCGCGTCAAGAAATTGTACCTGCTGTTCCATACATTTGCTATAACGGCCGCATTTATATTCTACCTCTAATCAACTCTTCGAGTTCTTGCATTAGAATAAAACATCACGAAGCCTGTATTTTCTCTGTTGCGGTATGTACCGCGCGCGTCATGCCAAGCTGATTTCTGTCTACGCAGGCTTCTGCATTGCTAATGGGCGCTTGTTGTTGTTGTTTTCTTTTTGTGTGTGTGTGTGTGTGTGTGTTTTTTTAAGATAAAAGTCATACTATTCCGCGGGGAACATGGTAGCTATTTACCTAATATACTTTTGGTGGCGTTATCGCACTGGCAGTACGTCTCATGTACAGCGATGAACCAGTGTCGCCACCTCTCAAAGGCAAGATCTACGACCACGTGACAGTCTAGACAATTGTCGAATTTTCTATAAATTACCGCTAGAAGCAGTCACTTGACTCACCCGACACAAAAATCCGAATGCCGCGGAGTAGGAGCGAAGTATACGAGTCTCGCTTCTCGAGAGTACACACACCCGCGACGCGGATGACGCTTCCCACTGTGCACCTGTGCCTGAGGAGAAGCGGACTCAGCGAGGTTCCCTTTACATTTTCGGCTACGCCGTCTGTCTCATTCTAAGCTGGAATCCAAACTTCATCCTTCCAATCAATATTACGTAATTTAGGACGAAATATTGTCACGTGTCTTTTGTGTTCCGAGCTTCCTAGTGTCAACACCAACTACACTGCGTCCTGTAGGGACGCTGTACCTCCAATCACGGTTGGCGCTGAGTGCACACTTCCATTGTACTCAGTGTCTAGAGCCCTCTGAATTTTGAATGGCATACATTGTGCATGAATGCAATGATGGTTTCCCGAATAGGAACATGAGCTAGAAAAAAGTTATTAAAAACAGCGGGAATATGAGACGGGGACGAGTTGATGCGCGAGAAGACCGAAACGCCCTGTCTGCGTTGCTTCTGCAGAAACAAAAGGTGATTGATATAGAGGCGTTCACTCTTCAGAGTGATAAGACAGAGACAAGTAGTGCACCCAAGCGCTGAAGATTAATTCCTATGTCATCCCCTCAATCGTGTTGAACTGCGAAAATGCTACGTCTTATCTGCCCCTCTTGATTATTTGGTGTTTCGAAGGGGTAACGATGTCAGTCGATCAACTGGACTTTGAGTATATGAGCCTTAGACTGCTCGCATTGGAACTGTGGGTTGTACTGATTATTGCTTCGACGACGCTAGGGAATGGCTGTTGCTGCAAAATATGAAGGGCACTGTGAATGAACAAATTTACCAGCGGTGTTTTCTGGGCTTTCACTTTTTCAGCCTCGTTTGACTGTTTGTTTTGTTTGTTTTTTAACGCCAAATGTGCCAAACTCCGAGGACTGAGGATGGCAAATAGGCCTCTATAAAAACCTGACAAGAGGCGGGCCAACAAAGGGAGATCTTACGGCGTCTTCTGTGTCTGTGACCTGTTTTATATCTTTTTCTGCCACTCCGAACTCGGGACTTACCGCTCTTCTTCGATTTACACCAAGTCCGCCTGCACCATAGTTTTTGTTTTTGAATTGTTACTAACTAATTTTTACGCCAACTCTTGACTTCAATACTCCTCTTGAGTTTCTATACGACGAACAGATTCGAATGCAAAGGAGGCTGCTTGACGTGTGGTTCGCGGCGGACTGGTCGGATTGGTCTGCCACAGGAGGTGCTTGTTCAGCCAGCACGCAGGCGCACGCACCGACTCCGCACGTGCTCCAGCCCCCGAACCATCACATGGAGGCCGCGTGCGTCGGCACTGATCAGGACGTCAAGCGCTGCGCTCTAAACGCTTGCCCCGGATTCGAACTGTTCTTTTGTCTTCTCTGAGCCCTACTCGGTTATTTTCCGGTAGAAGTAAGAATTGGACAGGTTTCTTGCTATCGAGCAATCCGGCGAGTAGTTGTATTGATTCATGCATTTGCTAGCAACGTGGAGTGGTAGTTGAAATTGCCCTGGGTGATTCTCATAAGCAGTCAACATGAGCTCTATCGAAAAAGGGAAGAAGAGCACTTATCCAAGACTGCTGCATTTGTTTGCCCCAGTGATGCTGAGTATTATCTCACTGCCGTTCGATAAAAACAGCTCTTTTTTTTGTTCTGCATTGGAATGGGATTAGAAAATTAGTAGTTGGACCACTTTGGAATTTTATTTTCAAGCGCTGCTTGGCTGTACATTATCTACTATTGTTCGGCCATGCGAATAAGCTATGTATACCGCTGTTGCATGACCAGGAATCACTACCAGTATACTGTTGCGAATAACAAAGAGCAGATGAAGCAAGAACTGAAAGCTTAAAGTTTAATGACTGCGTACTGTGTCTACAAACAAAGAGAAAATTTCTTTAGCACATCTTGAGTCGGCGACGGAGGACCGTCCTGAAGCAGCGCGTTACCGTGGCCCTGATACACGTGAGCTACATTCGATGTTCTGTACCAGACACGACGATGACAACAAAGAGCTGTAACCAAAAATAAGGAAACGTTGATTCGCAAACAGAAGAGAGGCCGCGGGGGTTCGACGCTGGCCCACGCCTGTGCCGGACTCCGCCACGCTTCACTTTTTCTTCTTCTTTTGTTGTATCTCACTTATCGCTTGCACTTTTTTAATTTATTTATTTGCAACAACGTACAGGATTATCGTTTTCACATTAAAAATATACTGCGAAATTTGGCTGCAGCACCTATTAAATTTGGCCGTGGCTTATCGAGTGATTCGGCAACTACAGATGCCAGAAGTTACTTCGCGGCTTCGATACGAGCAAGCGCACGTTCAACTGTTTAGCTATCCGCCGCCGCTTCACGACAGTGCGCTGTTCATACGTCATGCAAAAGGCAGTCTGCGCAGAGCGCGAGGTGACCGCAATATCCGTGGTTCGGATGAGGCGATGCCAAGTTCCCGCCTTAAACTCCTTGCCATGCATTGGCTTTGGATCTTGCGACGGCAGTCTAATCTAATGCATGACCTTTCGCTGATGTATCCGGGAATCACCGATGTGCCAGGGCATGACTGCTCTTTTGATGCGCGCTGGAGGTGAGCCTAGGGGCGGCGAGGGTGCGTGGCCTACTCCGATGTGTTCACGCCCTTCGCTCGGCGCTCCCCAGGCTTCAGCAGCGCGCACTCTCGGTGCGCTGAGCTGTCTTCCGCTATCTTTGTCTGCTCGGCGCGTGGGCCGGCTTCTTCGCACCGCACGCGCTGAGCCAGCAAAGATAGCGGTGATCGCTCAGCGCACTGAACACACTGCCGAAGCTTGGGAAACGCGGGCGAAGGGCGATAACATATCGGGGCGCAGCCTCGCCCAGGCTCACTTCCAGGTGGCGCAGCCTGTACGGCAAGCCACGCGCTCCTCTCTCGCATTTCATTTCCCATATAGTGGCAATGCCAGTGTGACACCGGCTTTACAGTAAAGAGTATGACGAATGTCCTTTGGAACACTTTTCGATTGTGTCTCGATCGATCGCCTCCCGTGCTTGACTAACGACTACTAGAATCCATATGCTGTCGAGACCGGTTATAGCGAAGTCAGCGGGATCGGAAATCACTTCGCTATATCCGCTATTTCGTTATAACCGACTTCGGTTATAACGAAGTGCAAAACGAATGGGAAATCGTGATCGCTTCGTTGTAGCCGCTATTTCGTTATACCCGACTTCGTTATAGCTGGTCTCGGCAGTAGTGTCATGACGGAATTTCTTGAGCTCTTCGTTATTGGCATAGTAAACCACTAGACTTTTGTATGACACTATCGCATACACTTTTGTCTTCCAGATTTAAGTAACGATGAGGACATGCTGGGAGGCCAAAAAGCGTCGCTGGAACTCCGAGCAAGGTCAATTGATTTTGCTGACAGCGTGGCATGCTCCAAAGGCTATGTGATGAGACATGGCACCTGTGAAGGTTTGTAACAGTGTGTAACTCTATTGATAATGTAATCACATTTTTCGAAAACTTTTTGTCACATATGTTGTCATACATGTATTAGTGTCTGGAAACAATCTTGCATCCTTACTTTCATAGTAACAATTGTCCTTTAACAAATGATGCTATCTCTGGTCTCATGAAATACATATTTTCGGACATCATTGCCTCCAATGACTCATTCCAGTCGCACACGCATCTTTGATGATATTGGAACATTCTGCACAATATCGAAAGATAAGAGGGTCAGAATCAGAGGTGTGTGCAAGCTCGAACCAGGGATTATGCGTACCGTGTACGCCCTGACCTGCTCTGGTTTAAAGAAAACAATGAACCCCTGTTTTAACAAGATTGTGTGGTGCAGTATTTCATTGAGAAACTCTCACCACACAAGGGGATCTGTACTAAGACAGCTTCATCTTTGGTATGATATGATCGCTGTCTAAAGGCCCATTTTTTGTCCCACAGATTTAAATGAATGTTTGGACGACGATCGATGTCAGCATAAATGTGAGAACCTACAGGGAAGCTACAAATGCACCTGTCCACCAGGGTATAGAATTGCGATTGATGCCTACTCCTGCCAAGGTCAGCAACAGAGCATTACAATGGTTGTAGGGGTAGAGGCTCCGCCTCTACATGCATCGGGTGCCTTCTGCCAGTTCAGTGCGGTCGTGAAAACACGAAATATTTGCATGAATTACTTTGGTAGCAATGAAGTAGTTCAAGTAGTTCTGTATGTATTCCTTTGAAGCCAGTTAACATAGGGGTCTGCGGCCTTCGAGGCAGTTTAATGCGGCCCGGTTCACACCAAAAAAGCCCCTGTCGCTCCTCACACAGACTCAAGGACCACACGGCAGTTTTGACCTCAACTGGCGTTAGACAGCAACAAGCACTTCCAATTGGCATTGTACTCAGGCAGAGAACGTCTTCACTTTGTGCCTTTTCTTCGCCTGCCCCCCCCCCCCCTTTTTTTTTTCACTTCGCGACTTGCCATCCGGCCCTCTCCGTGACAACTTGGCCCAACCGCCCGCCGCTGCAAAAAGGTTGGCGACCCCCGAGTTAACAGGTTACACCATGTCTGATTACGCCAGCTGCACTTCCGAATTTCAAATCAGTGCCATCAAGCAGAGAGCCAAGATCACAATTTTTGGATGAGGCGTTTTCAAGACTTTGTAATTTGCTATGCCACGTACCATAGATCAGTGATTGACTCTTGGGGCCCTATGCTACACGCCGTGACCAAGGGACCGGGACAACGTCGTCTGCTGCGATGGGTGAGCGCCGCGCAGCTGACCAATCGCAGCAGACGGCGTTGTCCCGGTCCCTTCATCCCGTTGCGTAGCCCCCTTGGTGTGCTCTATGGGAAACTAGACGCACGGACGGGCTTTGTTCGTAGCCAGAGCACGTAAGAATTTAGAAAATAATTGCACATGTTCTCTGCATTTTATAGAAGAAATCAGCGCACACAGATTTGTGAATAAAACCAAATGGCATTTCAAGGCCGCCCCGTACGAGCAGTCCATTTGCCCTTTCCAGATATTGATGAATGCGAGGAGGACGACCTGAACTGTGGCAGGAACCACATATGCTTCAATGCCAGGGGAAGCTACCAGTGCATGTACGCACCTTGTCCTGCCAACTATGTTCGTGACACGGAAGGCAGGTGAGCTACTCTGAAGTTCTGAAGGCCAGCATTCCATGCAATCCCGTAAACTGTAGTGTCCTTGTGCCCCACTTTTTTCTTTTCTTTTTTTACAACATTACAGGGTAAAGACGCTGAATGACTTGGTCTTGAATAACCTTGCCGTTCAGCAACTCCCCCTCCCCCGCCCCCTTTCTCTTTCCTAGCTATGTTTGAAGCAAGAGTTCACAAGTTAGCAAAGAGGTACTTAGAGAATCGTTGACCGGACCCTCTCTACATGCCCCTCGGCATGTGCTGATTCAGATTCTATAAAGGCCTCCGCTCTAAAGGCCCTTCAATTGCTCGTAAAACATTATTATCAGTTTAAAAAAAAAAGTGGCCACTGCAAACTTTACAGGCATTCTTTATTTAAAGGCTTTACAAAAGTAAATTCATGCATACGTAAGATACTAATGCCAGAACTCGGTCGTAACGCTCACGTGGCAGTCGCCATCTTGATGTTTATTGTCCACGCTAACAGGCATGCGAAGGAAGCCACGGTCAAGCTTTGCGAACAATCTTTGAAACTGCCCATGATTTTAAACTTTCCCCCGCAACGTCACGCGCAGCTCCTGCAGGCTAAGCTGTGGGGAAGACGCTGCCTGCGAACCCAAGGCCCACTTCGCAGACGTCCTCACTTTCAAGACGGTCGCCTTGCCGAGTGGCGTCACTGCGGGCAGGGACGTTGTCCGACTCTCCGCGCGGGACCATGACTCCGCGCTTCTCGCACACACGCTCTTCACAGTCCTCAGCGACAAAAGAAATGTGCCTTTCGACGTTCGTGTCAGCAAGGGTGTAGGGATCGTCTTTGCGACGGAAGATTTACCAGCGGGTTCTCAGTATCGCGTCACGTTGCATGCCACCACCCGCGACGACGCCAACAAGACGGCTCTGTTTGAGACTCGATTTTTCCTCTTTGTCTCCACTTCTCTTTATCCCTACTGAGAAAAGTGTTGATTGAGCGCTTGAGGAAGTTACGTATCCGCCATTGAAATCGTCGATAAGTGAGAAAGGAATGAACACGCTTCGTACAGCGGAAGAATGGCTGGTTTAGGGCCTGAAACGGACAGTGCAAGTCTTAGGCCCCTGGGTGTAAGCTGTTGCTTTGACAGTGTATGAAGGAATGAATAATACACGTGTCAAAAACTAAGAAAGGAACTTTCTTTTCACCAGCCTTCAGAAATTGAGAAACCATTTGCAAATGGTGAGAACACGATCCTAGTGCGACGGTACTGCATGCTTATATTTCGCAGTAGTTTCTTTCCTTAATCAAACTTGACAAATGCTTGATTTGTAATTAATCCCTAGTGTTCTCTATCGTTGCATAAGTGAGGTCGCACTACCTCCAAGTGATTGACATGGATTCATGGGACACATTTTACTTCATGTCTGAGTATAGATTGATCAATATTTTGGTTTAATCTTTTGCTAACAGAAGAAAAAAAAACATCGGTCATGCACAACTCTGTTGTGAATTAGAACCAACTGCATTACTCATGACCCATCAGCCTCATAAGGGACAATGGAAGCAGGGCATTTGTGTAAAGTGTTAAAAGAGAAAGCATTGTGTATCAAAAAAACCTTTCTACTCCAACTTGGATTTCTCAGTTTAATGTTGACAGATCTTGCTGATGATTGCTGCAAGGAAATCGGTCACAAATTAGTTGGATGTATCAGGTTACTTTATTTACATGCCTACAGTTTTACAAAACATAGTATACTCATATTCTAATTTCTTACAAAACTATATAGTTGCCACAAGCTTTTGCGCTCAGATGTATTGTTGTCAAATACTTCATTTGCAGTCATGCATCCAGGAGAAACCACCCCTGGTCCAATTTCACATCCCTGAATTAAAGTGTGTTTACCTGCAATGTTACAACTTTTAATGTGTGAAGTCAATTCTTGAAAAATACCCCATGAAATAACCTTTGTAAGGTGTCAGTGTGTAACAAGTGCAGACATTTGTTGCCAAACTAATTATTGTGTTTATGCTGGTAGTGAAACTCTCTGATGACAAGTGTGTTGAAACAGATTCTTCAATTATAATGTAATGCTACCAAGAAAGGTTTTGCTGTTCCTCCAAAAGCTGACTCCTGATGGCATCTTCTTGGGCCCGAATTTGCTCCTGATCAAGTTCTTCATGACTTGGGTGCCACTGGGCAGCAAGGGCTTGTTCTATGCTCTTGGTGTACACAGTGTGTGAGGGAATGCAGCCCTTGTGAACCTGCAAAAATAGTAGAAAAAACATATATTAAAAGCTTACCTTTAAGTCTCTACATGTTGAACATTGTTCCATATGTCTGTTTGTAATTATCTATTCATGCATAAATGTAAAAAGAAATGCAGGCATCTATTTAGAAGAGGCATAGAAATAACTTGCAAGACACAAAATGTTGTTTTTGTGATTAACACAACATTAAAATTTCTATTTGTGTCATTTGAAAACCTCAAGACTAAAAAAGACGAATTGGTTGCACCAAAAGTTTAGCTAGTGGGAAGTTATTCAACCTTGAGACATGTCAACCCACATACCTTTGTTGCAGAGGCACAACTTGGCCAGAGCACTACAAACTACTAACCCATACATCTTAAAGGCGCCCTACTTTTCCAAGCATAC
The DNA here is from genome assembly GCA_037355805.1 of Ixodes ricinus. Classification (NCBI taxonomy): domain Eukaryota; kingdom Metazoa; phylum Arthropoda; class Arachnida; order Ixodida; family Ixodidae; genus Ixodes; species Ixodes ricinus. Next base: position 66,267 of record JAZHYW010036953.1, read on the forward strand.
GGCCATCCATTTGAGATATCGATGTATGAGTGATGTTACGAAGTTTGTAGCATCCCGTTCAACGCTACTCCAGCCTTATTTTGCCAAAATCCAAATTTCGGTTCAGCACCCCTCTAACGAAGCAAAGTATCTCAAACCAGAAACAGACCTGGGCCAGCTCACTCAAATCAGAAAGCACAAAACTAGCAGTCTCTCTACGATTACTAGTCTTGTGAGCTAACCCTCCACAAACTGCTGATAAGCACGCCAGAGGATGAGCCTGTCTCGGCGGCGGTTGAATGCACATCGAGTAAGTCGGCCTTAATTCCCCGATAAACGAGAAGCAGCACGCTCCTACCTGCAGGGCTTCAACCAGGTCCATGGCAGAGACCGGTGGCAGTCTGGGGCGTGGCGTGGGGTCGCAGGCAACCTCGAGTGCCGCCTCACTTTCCGCCCAGTCGAGGGTGGGTACCATCTCTGGGAGGTGCTCGCCCGTCGAGGACACCGTTGTCGGATGGCTGCACGGCAGCAGAACGCCACTAATTGTCACACACACTCATTTTAAAACTCGAGAGCAGAAACTGCAGAAGGACAAACAAGATTTGTATATAACTTAAAGACTTCCACAAAACTATTTAAAAACAAAACGAAAAAAAAAAACGAAATAGATATAAATTTTTTATTTCAAACATTCCACACATCACTGGATAGAGAAAGGTTAAAAATTCAAATTTCTATAATTCTTTTTTTTATTATTACTGTGATTGCCAGTGTGTTGCGCACAAACGTCAAAAAGGTAGTTATAGAGCTTTCCAAAAAGAGCTCTCTGGCCACCACCATTTTGAGATTGTCGCAACCCTTACCAGCCACAAATTTCTACCACCCACCTGGGCTGTGAAAACCCGGCCAGCGCGACACTCCACCTGCGTTGTATTCGGGGTTCATCGGCCTTCCTTGAAATTTCTTACTTTATTTGCCTATTCAGGGTGCTTACACTTTTTGTGTTATTTTCCTTTATGAAAAACGAGCGAAAAAAGCTAACGTCGACTGGCTCGCGACGCAGGCTCGCGACGCAGGCCTCAAGGGTTTTCTTCGCCGAAATAATCTCTGAAAAGCCCCCCCCTCCCTCCCCCCTCCCTCCCTCCTCCCTCCTCCTCCTCCTCCTCCTCCTCCTCCTCCCCTTTGCGGTCTTCGCGAAAAATAGCTGATTAGGTGCGGGGTAGGGGCCGAAACACACTCGTCCGTTACTTTGCTTCAGTGCAGTGCAAAAAACAAGCTCTCCTCAAAACGTACCCTAAAAGAAGTCCAGGTTTCGTTCGATCGTCATAGAGCGACTGTCGTCGACACTAAAAGAATGGATATGCTGTGTGATTTGAGATCTTTCTCAAAAAAACCCTGTTCGCATAACGCAGCGCTGTGAGGTATGTACAATATGTTGTTCGATTGATGAGAGCTGTTCAATTCACCGTGGGGCATGTACAATACGTTGTTTGATTGGTGAGAGCTGTTCACTTTCATGTTGTAAACGGTGAGTACCCATTCCTTTTGGCTATCTTGTGTGGTCATAAATTTCCGACAATTAAGACCTTTTTTGTAGATTGACTTGACTGAGTGTATGGCGTCGTGAAAAATCTGCATAAAAAGGAAAGAAACATTCCAGTAGTATTTTATTTTGTTCTGTCGTGCACGGACTCACCACAAAAGGCTTTCACTTGCTTATTTCACCATAAAACACAAAAGAAACAATAAAATGCAGAAATTTAGCCGCCACCAGCATCTGGAATTGTGCCTACGCAGGCTGCCCCAGCGCACTGACGAGAGAACTTACAGCCCAGAGCAGTCGGGCAACACAGACATATACTCTCAAAACAAGGGAGGCACGCTGTAAATCGCTTCGTATTAGACTGCCGCTGGAAAGGTCTATAGATGGGACAAACACCCTTTCTTATGTACCAATGGACTCCCAATTCACAAACAACAGCACACAAAAAAAACTGTCCTATGGTGTTGCCATTTTCCTATCAACAAGAAACAGCACCGCTGTGTGGCACTGAATGGAACTTCTTGGTGGGCTTTTGAAAGCTTTGCACCTTCCTCTAATCAGTGATGTCTAAAATGTGTTTCTGTCTTTAAACACCATTTTTAGAAAAAAAGAATGTAATTTTTTTTTCGTTTTTTTTTAATAGTTTGGCATGTCTGAAAACACACTAAGTTAATAACAGTCCGCAGGTGGATCCCTCTTTTCTTCACAAGACAGCTTTCAAATTGATGGACACCGAAGAGAGATTGTGCCTAGTCACTCAAAAGCTATGCCCAAACCAGTGGTTCTCAAATGGGGTTCCGCAAACCTGTTGGGGTCCGCGAAGCTCTCACTTCAACTCTCATCGCCCTACCCTCCCCACTTTTCTTGAAATAAAAATTGCTTTTTTGTTCACCCTGGCTAGGTAGTGCAAGCTACCATCCATTATAAAGGGTACAGCCATTACCATCCATCCATTCATTCATCCTTTTACTTGATGCTTCTCACCTCTCCTGTTTATCGTAACAGTAAAAGATGCCCTTTTCGCACTGCAATCAGTGGTCTTATTTTTACACCCCCACCCTTTCCCCATTCCTCCGGCTGGTCCCCAAGGTGTTGCCCATGATTGAAAACCACTGGTTCAGACTATCACAACCCTTTTATCTTCATTATCTGGCACTGCCATGGCAACTTTTCATTCATTTGAGTCATGCGGCATTCGTTTACATGCCAGCAGCTCATAGGTGCCGCCATTTCTCTTCACAGAACCACACACATTGCTGAATACAGTTACAGATACGAAATGAGATTTTTAGAACTTTAAATACAGTGTAGGAAGATCCTTGCAACATTGTTTTGCTGCCGTGGTTTGTTTTAGCAAGCAAGACGACGGAAAGGGCTTCCTGCATTTTCCATCAGGCACAACGGTGGAAGTTAGTGGCAACTGGCAATACTTTTTATGTGTAAGAATGAAGCTGAAGTGATACACACCGAAATGTAGCATATTTAACGCCTCTAGGTGCGCCATCTGTTTTAGGTTTAAAAGTTTGCAGTAACTACACATAGGGAATAGCAGTTTCCTCGACAAACATCTTTGAGACATGAAAGAGCCGGACATTACTCCGTCACGGCCAAATTCGAAGACTTTCAGAGGAACGCCTGAACCTACCTGTAGCACTGGAGATTTGAGAGTATCCTCGAGTTGCGCAGGTAAGGGTTGGCCGGGGTACAGCCAAGAGCAAACTGGAAGCAGCCCTCCCTCAGTTTGTAGGCATTCCTCCTGCTCAGCACTGCCGTCAGCACTTCCTTCACCTGGTGCTGCAAAGGACGGAAGATGAGACTCACGGGCACTTTAAACGCTCAAAGACATAGGACAGGAGGCAACGAAGGAGCTGTAACCCTTTCCTGCCACCCTCATCGGGCCAGCGGCTACCTGCCTCACCTTGACTGCTGTCATGACCAGCTGCACAGCCCTGTCGTCCACACTGTCGAGCCCACAGTCCCAGGCAATGACAAACATGCGTCCGTGAACCAAGAGGGCATCTGGCAGGCAGTGCTCCCTCGAGCAAAACCCGAGGCTCTTGGCACTCTCTGAGGGGTCCCTTGCCTTGGCATGGGGCACGTGCTTGGACGGAACTGCTGGCACAAAACGTTTCTGCAAAGATAACATTGACCTCTGGTTAACTGAAGCGCTAAAAGCCAGAGATTAATAGGAGCCCCACCAACAACATCAACCCCCCCCCCCCCCCAGATTGAGTCCGACACCCCGTAAAATTTGCTAAGCAAAGTATGAAAACTTCAATCACGCACCCCTCAAAACCCCAATAGAACGAGAATTATTTTTGAAGAAACTTCCGCTAGCAGTATGGTCTTTCAGAATGCACTCGGCACATGACACAACAATGGCTCTTATACTAGTTTTCAGGTCATCAAAAACAAGAGCGAAACATGTTTGGCTCCTCGTGAAGCATTGATAACTTCCTCCTTTATGTGGTGAATTAAGATACTTGTATGTGCAATCGAGATTAGTCATTTGTTATTTTATCGAAACATGAAAGTTTAAAAATCAAAATGAACCAGTCTTTTTCTACAACCACCAAATCTCGTTGAGAGGGCTACTTCGCACAGTATAATATAAAGTAGTCTAAGACTTGCTGTTTTCTTGGGTTGATGAGCATAAAGATCCCTCAGTCATTCTGTGGCAAGGTTGTTAAATTAGTCAGACGGTTTCATTACAAAAGTATGTAGGGTAATACTCCATTGATCCCCAAGCTGACAGTGCAGTGGAAGCTATGTGGTCGTTGGACCAGTCATATGTCCATCTTTCGCCACGTGATTATGCTCCCTCCTCGTAACCATGAGCAGAATCAGGTGATGAAAGAAAGGCAGTTAACTGGTCCGGCAAGCACGTATCTCCCACCACACTGTCCACTTAGGGGTGGATGGAGCATACATAGGGTTGTTCGTTTTCGGGTTTTGCATCTTTTTTTACTATTTTTCAAGCTGCCAATCGGGGAGAAATCGGGTTTTTGTGAAAACGTTCTGAAATTCTGGCTTTTTCGGGATAAATTTACAAATGTAGACAGTAATACATTCGTTTTTTTATCGCAGGGTATTACGAGCTCCTTAATGCTAACGTGTTAACATTAGGGATCTGTTTCAAGCTGGTAATCGGGGGACATAGGTGTTTTCCAGCTCCGATTGCCACCGGTCGCTTCAAGGGAAACACCTCCCACGTAATCCTCCTCTCCCTCAGGTGTGAACAAGAACCCCGACCGTTCGAGGGGCGATCATCTTCGATCAGATATTTCGTTATGGAATAAACTTGTTAAGTTGTCCCGATCTGTTTACGCGACTGACTGGCTCGGACGTTGTTCGTGAGAAAGGTAGACCACCAGCGGGATGGCCATGCTACCCCAGAGACCCTGCTGGTCGTCAACACCTAACAGCGGTCAAAAGAGATTGATAGTGCATTTCATAAGCTGCGTGCAGCAGGGCCGAAGCTACGTGGCGTGCCAAGGTGGTTCCACCTGCACAGCAGGGGGTCGGAAATGTCCCTCCGAGGCCCCCACGCCTATTGTCGCTTTTCCTGAGCCGGCCTCCGTAGAATATCACGGTGAGTTAGGCGCGCTCGTTGGGCGGTTGGTTGAGAGCCGTGTAGCGTCCACAGTGCTGCACGCAGCTTGAGAAATGAACTATAGGTTACTGTTGTCCAGAGGTAGGGTAGATAGCGTGTGTGCACCGCAAACTCCGTGCGGCGTAAAAATAAATATGTTGGTTATGTGGTTTTAGAATTCGGGGAGAAATCGTGCTTAACCCGATTCTCCTGAAATATGTTCGGGGTGTAAAAATCGAGTAAAATCGGGTTTTACCCAAAAACGAACAACCCTAAGCATACATCCTGCTACCTTGCAGTAGTTCCCATGAAGCACAATACAGAGAGGAAATGAAAAATGCAGGGAAAACACACTGCCGCAACTCACTTCGAATGTCACCCGAACTGGTCTGCCTTTGGTTTTTAACTTGGTCTTCTTTGTCTTGTCACGGTTTTGAGCACTGTCACCGGAAACCGAGTCACGGCCTGCTGTGCAAAAATTTTGTGAATATTGAACGAAGCTGGCCAAAGCATGTTGCAATGTGGGAAAACAACTCAATACTTCACCTGTGCATGGGCTTTGGCACTTGTTGAAGAAGGCTAGTAGAAACTCGTTGTGTGCATGAACTAGATGGATAAGAATCAAATTTAGTATAAATATTTTTAAAAAAATATTACAGCTATTGAGAGAACACTATTAGCATATGAACCTTTAATTGTACTGCTGTCGTTGCTACATCAGTGAACAGATGTCGATGACTTAGGGGAAGTCCCCAAATTGAAAAAGATTCAAGCAGGCCTAAACTGACTTCTATCCGAGATGGAACCCAACTAGTGTCGTCTAAGTGACTAAAAAAATCCGTCAGGTCCCGGCTTTAATCTTAGGACCACTTCAAGTCTTGCAAAGTTGTCTGCCAACTGAGCCAACCAGGATTTAGCCGTCAGTAGAGCAAACGAATGTCAACAGTCACCATTTGTGTTAAACATGCAGACCATAGGTATGATGAGAACAATGAGCCAACACCAGATCAGCTCAGTTGGCAAGGTGCTCTGCTAGTCTTAGAGAGGTCCTAGGACTAAAGTCAGGATAAGGCACATTTTTTTAGGAGCACATTAGTCACCCAGAGGGTGCGAGTTACACTCCACATTAGGTAAAAGTCAGTTTATTCTTGCGTGTATCAGTGAATGATGAGCTCTATAGCAATGAATTAAGAGTAAAGCTATAGACCCACACGCGGAGCGGCCCTGCTTACCAACACGGCCCGGAGGCCGCGCATGCACAGAGGCTGTGTGGGCAAAAGCGGTCAGGCTCTCCTTGTTTTCGCCATTGCGTTGTGTAGCGTACGCTCGCTGTTAACGTTATAGGGACGCTTTTAGCTTTATTCGTGCGTCGTATTTCCTGCCAACGTATGTCGTACATTATGCCCGACTATTTGAACTCGCTACGCGAGCCTGAAAGGTAGTGGTATCGAGACAAACTGTGCGTAAACGGTGTTGCCTTCGACGATCCATACGTCGTAAACAAGGCCTGCTGGACTTCTGACGTGAAGTTGCTGCCACTGACGTCGACAGCTCACGTCGTCGTTTATTTAGTTTTTTCGCTAAGCAAGTTCACAGCCGACATGCTGCAGGTGTACAAGTCTCTCAAGGCTTACGATTAAGGCCCGTTCACACTCTTGCGATTGAGTTCGACCGAGAGAGACCAAACCGGTTTTTAAGCCTCTTGCAACTCTTAGGACCAGCTCGGCTGCAGCCGAGCTGGTCCTAAGAATCGCAAGAGGCTTAAAAACCGGTTTGGTCTCTCTCGGTCAGACTCGGTTGCAAGAGTGTGAACGGGCCTTTACTTCAAACCGGTTTCCGCGCTGCCGGCTGGATGAGCAGACTTTGGGTCTGCGGAAGTGTATTTATTAATTGATTAAAAACACACAGCGTCTTCGAGCCAAGGTATGCTACTTTCCCTACCCTCATGACCACAAGGCATGACAAACGGTAACGCTTTGTCTGTTCTGCAGTCTTGGCGGTAGCACGTTACAAGTAACGGCGTTACCGGTAACGAGTTACTTTTTTCAGTAGTGTAGTACCCTACTCGTTACTTTTTCGACACAGTAACGGGTAACGTACTTACGTTACTATTTCAAGTAACGTAGATACGTTACTCGTTAGTACTTCTTCCCAAGTTTTAAAAAAACTACACTTCAACTTTTTCCGTGTTTTTACGCGTCAAGCCATGTGAATTTCTTAGTTTTTTGCATTTTTTCTCGTGAGTATTTAGGTAAAACCATGAAAAGAGATAAAGTAATTATGTTCAGTTTCTGCATGAACAAAATGTTTCTTGATATGTAAGCTTATGCATATCTGTACTGTCAAAACAGTAAAACGTGTCAAATCATAATTTAAAAAGTAACGCAGAAGTAACGTGCTTTACTTTTTATCGGTAGTGGTAACGCGTTCCTTTTATTTTGAGGTAACGTAGGTCGGTAAGGCATTTTTTTATTCGCAAGTAGTGAGTAACGTATTCCGTGACTTTTTTGGTAATGCGTACAACACTGTCGTTCTGTCGCCGATCCCCTTCTGCTTGGTAGCATGGGCGTAGCGAGCCTCCGACCAGCGCTTGGCTGGTGCTTTGTACGCAAACACCGTCGTAACAAAATCCGGCTGATCTCGATCAGACGATGGTTTCCCTGCACATAAGCAACCTCGGGACGGAGATTGGAATGGAAGCCGCACTTGCCTTCAAGAAAGTGCTTGCCGCACAAACGGTCGTTTGCGCGAGGCAACCATTCTTTTCGATCCATGGATATTATCCACCTTCTGTGCCTCTCAGACTCTGCCAGGAACTTGTGGAAACACACTCCGCTACTTTTTTTGTACCTTTCGGTGTAATTAGCGGCAACACAGCTTTGCGGCATGCTGAAACGCTATGACGCCCATGCGAAACGTGCGCCTTTCTGCCCACACCCCCCGGCTCTGGCACGATCGCAGCGCCGCCGCAGCTCCGTGACGTCAAGCCCGCGTGTCGGTCTATAAGCACGACGTCGAGCAAGTCGACCGGAAATGGCTATACACACAACGCGAAACTCATCTCATATCAGATATATCTCATATAAGACAAATTGTCAAAACGAGTTTCTGAAGATGTAGCATAGCTTAGTGGAAAGGTGTCCGCTTCATACGCAGCAGACCCTGGTTCAATCCAGAGAGTGGGCATGTTTCTTTTTTGTTTTTTGTTTTTTAATGTCGAAAATCTTTCTTTTTTTTTTTTGTTGAACATTCAGCGATACTTACGACATTTCTTTTTTACAATTATCACTGAAAAGAACAAATGTAGACGAAACTTCGCCTAACTACTAAATGGTATGGGACTCCCTTTCCGGAGGTGCAAAGGGAGACGGCGGGACTTCGGTTGTTGGCTGGACGTCACAAAGTGGCATGTGTTGGGGGAGGGGAACAAGTGGGTTTATAGTTTTGTAATGAGCAGCCACAGACTGCCACCGCGAAGCAGTAGAATGCAGGCGGGGGATGGGTTAACACGCTCCCCAGTGATACAGGCGCCGTCCGAAAAGGGTGACCTTAATGGCATGATCTCTCCACATTGTGCATGTAGCCATTTCCGGTCAAGGCGCACAACGTTGTGCATATAGCTTTACTCATCAATTAATATGACTGACAACACGCGGCAACTGCAGACACTGTGAGCAGAAGACACGACGCACCACTGGAAGTATACATGGCTTATGACCGCTTCCATGGGTTCTGTTTAGGCCTCTAGAATGCAAGACGTAGAGTTTGAGCCCTGGGTGCTCCCATCCCCAAAGAACCTTTGGGTTATTGCTGATCATTTTTTACACGCGACGTCATTCTGCACTGCTGGTTGCTGTTCCTACTTAATGCTTGTTTCGAAGAATCATGTCTATGCAATAATATTAACGCGGTAAAAAATGTACACGATCTCGAAAACAAGAAAAGCCCTCAATTGGTTACAGGCAGGATCGTACATATCACAGAAACAACATCATGACGTTAATGTACCAGGAAAAGATTAACTCTCCCCAGTTAAATAAAGGAACAAACAAACAAACCGACTGTCTCAAACGTACTCGATTCGCCGCTGAGTATCTTCCTGGCTTCGATGTCGAACTCGTCCTTTGTGAGCTGAAACGCACAAGAAAAAACATTTTCTCAAAAAACCTTCACCAGCTCGTTTGCGCCTTAACGTTTTGTTAGAAAACATTTCTTCCGTGGAACAAGTCGCTCCTAAAACGTGTTGTTACTCACCTTCTGGCTGAACCAAGAGTCTCAGGCAGTTTAAGTATCTACAAGAAAATTAACATGTAACTGTGAATGAGCGAGCGACCGACCATAGCTATGGTCCGACAGATCGGCGTCCGTCAGATCGAACGCACTGCGCTCCGCGATACGTCATTCGAAACAGAATTTTTTTACGAAAGCAGACTGCTTGTGTTCAAAGCGTAGCTTGACCGGGAAGTTTTAACAGAACAGGAAAACAAACACGTATCACTCACGTTTTGAATCGTTCACCTAAAACTTCAGAAAGTTTCTGTTTGGCTGCCAGGAGCTGGTTCGTGGACGCCGCCATCACGCTTTTACCACAGGAACCGGAATCGCCCAAACTGCCACCCACCAAAAACGTGTCAAAAATCGTAATTGGACTTGATCTCCAATTTTTATTACTCCCCGTCTATAACTTACGAAAATTAATAATACAAAATAAAAACGAATCGAATCTTTTATTTTTTCTTTCTCAAATTTTAAACACAATGTTGCTGACATTTTGTTTGACGTCTTCCTTTTCACTTTTCGCCTGTGTGCGGCTGGGAGGTTAGGATGGCGAATGTTCCAGCGAGAGGAAGTTATGAGCACCGCCGAAGATTTAGCGGACCAGGTAAGCGCCCAAAAACCGTTTCGGAACACCTGACGAACCGAGTGTCGTCGACCGCGTGCACCACCGCCGGCTTTTTCTAGCGGTACGGAACGGGTCGCGCTAGCCCGCACCGATGAGCGGGTGACACGTATTTGGGAAGGATGACTTTACGTGTCACACCTTATCGCACGAGACATGGCACACAAGCACACTAGTCCGCAACGTCTAACGAGCACGACCTCTTCATACCACGCGGAAAACTGTGTGCGAGGGTGTAATCGGAGGTTACCTAGCTTTGCGTGCTGGAAGCCGCAGAATTGCTGCACGGGCTTTCAAGTTCGCCGTCGATCGCCGGCGACCTTTCGAACCGATATCATCTTCCGTGCTCTGCCAGATCTTTAGCGGAGACGCATTTGTATTTTCTGTGCTCCCGAAATCGGTCAGCCGTATTTCTTCCTCTTCGTCGATTTTGTGTTTGTCGGAGAGGTCCGTTGACGTGCATGAACGAGCATAAACAACTAGTGTGGCATATGTGCTTCAGTCAAGTCGATTTAAAGTTGTAAGTCGTTTATATTTTTAACGTGATAGAGAGGTGTTGTTTGACGCTCTTTGAACGTGACGTCCATCCGCATGGGATGTGCGACGTTATTACGTCACGTAGCTTCCACAGGTGGTTGGGGATAAAGATCAGAGAGGCACCCACTGTTCCCGGCTAATAGCAGCAAGTTGTAAGCCGTAGCAACGTCGGTATTTAGACATCGACCACACAAAAAAAGGTCTTCGGGGACTCTTAACACATAAATTTTCTGTAAATATTCGTACCTCAGTTACTCGTCCCCCACAAGCAAGCAGTAAGCTCACTGGGTGGTTTATGTGACAAGGATTAAATTTATCTCTGCGCTTCTCAGTGTGGTGTGACATGCAGGAGCAAGTGTAGCATTCGTTAACTGAGTGTCGTCTTGTGAAAAAGAGAATTCTGCTTCAGAGACCTCCTCCAAGGCCATACGATAAAGCTCATTGTCTCAAACACAATAACTCTGCGACCGTGGAAGGGATGTGTTCTGCTCAAGACTGTTCTCATTGACAGCACAGCTCTTTCTTTGTAAAAATTTGCACACCAAATTCTAACACTTTTATTGGGAAATGCTTTATCCACATTTTGTGATGCAGGTCGCCTTGACATGAGGTCGTGCTTGATCAAAATGTTTGACATGTTAGCATGTAACATCAAACTTGATAACTTAAGTTGGTGCTGCACGTAGCACATACTGGCAAAGTAATACGGCGAGTAAGTTTGTCTGCTCCTTGTCCAATGGCGAGCTCTGGCATTTTCTGCTAGTACCAAGGTCTGTTTTGCCTTTTCTATGACTTTTGGATATCTGCCAGTTCTTTACAAACAAGAACTTAGCCTTCAAGAAGGGGGAAGTGAAATAGTTCAAAGGGTAAGTTGTTCTTTGTGGGCTAACAGCTACCAGAAGCGGTACAGTGGACAAAGAACTCATAGCCGTGATGTTGTTTGCCGTCCACCGGAGGTGTAGCCTCTTCATACATATGAGAACTCCCTTCGATGTTTTCATACACTTGCTCTTATGTTCGAAGGGACACGTTTTGGTTGAGTTGCTCACCGTACAGCTTCTAGGACAGCCTTTTGGTGGTTTGCTATAAGGTTACAAAAATTCACAATAGCATATCTTCACACTTACTTTGCTGTATTCTGTGCATCGCTCACGAACTAGTAGTGCAGTGGTCAATATTTTCAAAAAAATGAATGGGCAATTTCTTTTGTGGCATGCAGCTGTGAAAAGTAGCCTTAAAAACCAGACTTCTAACTGCTGTAGCAGGAGTAAACAGAACCCAGAAGCAAGACAATAAAACAATGGCAGGAAAGCATCAGTGTCACTTTAAAAGGGCAGCCCGGTTTTCGTCTCTAAAGCGGAAGCTAGAATTGCAGAAATATTGGGTCATTGCCACAGCTTAAGAGGGCACTAAAGTCATTTTTTGAAAAGGGTCGTTTTTGGATCTTACATTGTTTAAAATGTGTTAGTTCCCACATATACCAAGTGCTATATTACAAAACCGGCTATTCATCTCAGGGCAATAAAAACACATGTGGACTTTTTTCTCTCGCGGACTACATTGGGTGGAGCAATGAAATGCCTACAATACGCGCAGATTCCGATTTTATTATAACTCGTTCCGTAGACAGTCTGATAGGTACACATTCAGATAAAACTCCTCTTTTCCTCCGGGGGTGAAGCCATCGCTTGCAACTCGCCGACAAGCGCCCTTCGTCGACCACTTCACTCGGAAGAAAATTCTTCCCAAAAAGGGCGTGTCGCAATCTTTGAACACGTTTTTAACGAGGAAATAAGCTATGCACAATTCTGATTTCGGGTTTATAGAGATGCTTAGAGCGGTCTAGATTCAGTTGTCACCACAAAAGGACAATCTCAGAATCGACTTTAGTGCCCCTTTAAGTGTACAACTTGTGCAACGAAACATGAATGCTGTGATTATCTTCAAACCTGAAGGTGCAAAAAACTTGTCTCTGAACAGAAGGACCTCAATGCTTCAAAGTTTTACATTGCTTGCCTGTCACCAGCACTGCTCCATGTCACTTTAGTTTTAGTGTGATAGTGACAACAATAGTACAGTTTTATCACCAGTGTTGTTGGTGAGTGCGAGTTTGGTGCTTTGAAAGCTGAAAATTGTTCACCAAGGGAACTAAACGGGGTAGGCAAAGTTTGACCATTAAGATCTTTAGACATACAGACCTGGCTCCATCAATCCCTCGTAGTTAGGTACCCTTTAATAGGTTATTGATAGACAGGTGTAAGGTATTCTTAAATGTTCCATATAAAACAAAAGTGCACTCATTAAACTCGTTGTAAATGAGCTGCTATATCACTGAGAAGTCGGTTCGGGTTATTGACAATCTTATACAAAAAAAACCTGTGAATAAGCTGTGTCCCACATGACCGATTCCAAACAAAGGAATCTTGAGAAGTGCACACTGCCAGAATAAAGCTTAATTCTTTATGACTTCCTATGTGACAGTCAGATTATTTTTTTGATATACCACTAAATATTCTCTGAACTAGAAGCTTGGGAGAATCCCAGCTCAGGGGAAGGATGTTAAAGAGGCTGTACAATGATATTTGTACTTCCAGTAAATACTGCCTAAGGTTAATTCTTAACATTCATAACATAAAAAGCATGCATTAGTTTCTCTCCACGCAATGGCAGTCGCACAAACAATTGAGAAAAAATGTGATATGGTATAAAGTTGGACTAGTACTGTCGAGACCGGTTTTAATGAAGTCAACGGGATTTGAAATCGCTTCGCTATATCCACTTCTTCGTTATATATGAACTCATACAAATAACATGAAAACAAAAGATAACACGGGTTGTCATGAGCACATGTTTATCGAGCCTGCAGAAAGCAGTTGAGGCTTCCCTGCATGCGTCCTCTGCTAGATCGGAGCCGCTTCTCGCCAACTGCCAGAAGCTCCGATCAAAAAGATCCTGCTACGTACGGACCGCGTTGACAGCTGCGACGGCCCCGCGGAGGATGCCGGCAGTGGACAACATCCTTTACGTTTATGCGCACTTCGTCGAGAATGGCACGTTTTTCATTTAAGGAGATTGCCTTCGTCTTCCCCGTTGAGGTGCTGGCGGTGCCGGGGCTCTCCATTGTCGAGTGGCGATGATTTGCCGAATCGGTGCTTGAGGGAAGTAGACTTTCGTGCAAGAGCGACCTCACTGACCAGACGCCGACACGGATCACGAAGCAAACAAAGAAGCGCGCACGGCATTGAGTTTGCGCTCAAGCTTGTCTGGTGTCAGTATAGAGAGCCTAGATTTAAGAGATGGGGCAGCTGCTCAATCGGGGTCACGTGGTTCGTGTGCTGCATTTACAAAACGAGCTGCAGCATGCGAGGATTCAAAACTCAAAAGCGTTCAGCTTCTGCACTCTTCTCCGCCCAGTTTCCTCGCCACACTGGCCACGCGACAATCAAATGCAGGCGTACTTACTGCTCCCTCTCTTAAATGTAGGTTCTCCCTGTCATGTCCGCCGGAACGTTGTCGCTAGCGCTCCGAGCGCCCCTATCGGCATGCCACGACAGCTTCTCCGCGTGCGATGCAATAGAGCCGCTTCCCAGATAAGGAGCAGGGACCAGACGACGTTGCAGAGACTGCCGCCGGTGGCCTTTCCAGCATTTTCTGCAGCCTGTTCTGAGTGGCTTCTTGGCAGAGGCAGCAAAGTGAGGTGGTTCGAGAATTAGTAAACTTTCCAAATTTTATTATTTTTTAAATCATCACAAAATTTTTTTTCGCTTTCTCCGTGGGAGCTGCTCAATTTTCTTCGCTAAAAACAGACACAAATCTATTGAAAAAGTGCAAGCGGGAATGGGAAATCATGATCGCTTCGCTGTAGCTGCTATTTCGTTATAACCGGTCTTGACATTAGTTGATAATTAGGGTTCAGAGTTTTCGGTTTAAACCAATAAAAAACTATAAAAGTATGCCAAATTCATTTTCGGAAATTCGGTTTTAACCGAAAGAGGTCAGTTTGTAGATTCAGCGTTTTCGGTTTAAACCGATAAAAGTACATCTAATCCGTTTTCTAAAATTCGGTTTTAACCGAAAAAGGTCAGTTTTTTAGGTCCGCGTCGAGGAGGGGGGGAGGGAGAGGAGAAAGAGAGGGATTTGCAAGGTTCGACATTGTGTGACGTCTTCGTGATTACCATTTTCCAAGGTTTAACATACAGCAAAAGAGGTCTTGGATTGGCCTTTGCGGGACATGTGTCCTTTCTGTGATCGGGCTGAGTGTTTCAAGTTCCCGGTCCTAAAAAAGAAAGGTTTGGATGTGGGCTAGTATAAGGTTTTTCGCTTCATGCACTTCGGAGGACATCGAGGAAAGCCGTTAACACCTTTCTTAGCATCCTCTCTCAAACTTCCCTGTAGTTAAAAACATAAATACAATGTTTTCTTTTTCTTTTTTTTTGCCATTCCACTGGTTTTTGTACGGTCATCACCTCAGATGGTCACGTTGTCAAAATGGGAAGGAAAAGAAGCGTGCTGAAGATTATGCCCGCGAATTCCGCGATCTTGAGGTCTGTCCTGATGGAAGTTGCAGCGAAGACCACGTCTGTATATGTGCCGTTATTCTTTGAGTGATCAGAAATATCACAGCTACAAAGATCATCTGATCCAGTGTCCGATAATGTTTCTTTCCTATTCACCGAAAAAAAAAAAAAACGGGAACTTTTTGGGAATAACTATACACCGAAAAAAAACGAAAATTAAATTATAAAATAAGCACTCGAAAAAAGTATGCCAACTTTCGAAAAATAAAAACCGAAAACGCGGAACCCTATTGATAATGTATAGTTATTAAATAAAAACTGCTAAAAAGGCTAGAGATAAACAAATAAAGTTCACACGCACGTCTGTGAACCTAGTCTAGTTGTCCGTCATTTTTTAACATTGTTCTTATTTTATAACTAGAGAAAAACGATCAACGTTCATCCCCTTAACTTGCAGCCAGAATGAGGGGGTACATGATCTGGTGCCTATTATATGCCGCCAATGTTCATCATAGCCACGCAGTGGGTTTGATAAAGCACACAACACAGCTGAGTACCAGACATTGTTAGAGTTGGACTATTCCCATCGTTACAGCGATTGGATACAAACGAATACCCGGCTGTTAACCCTATTAAAGGGAAGATGGGGCACTTTTGCATTTGAGAAAAAACGCTTGAATTGCGTTCATTTGGCCTTTAGAATAACAGATATCACAATTATATTTCAATGCGACGCGCCGGAGAGCCATAAGAGCAATTTCAAAATAGGGCTGAAGCCCCGCCTCCCTAGCCTTGGGCAGCCAAAAGATCCGTCGATGACGTCACGTACAGCGACTTTCTTTCGCGTTTTCTCGCGTTTCACACTACTTGCGAAGCAAAAGGTTTGGGTATTCGGGTTCACGGGGTAAAAATACACTAGAATTCACTTCTAACTCATTTTTTTCAAGAAGCTCCCCATCTTCCCTTTAAGGAGGGTTGCAAGCCCAAGTTGAGTATTTGTGGTGTGCTTGTGCCCAATCCATGAGCCGCATTTTACTATCTGTTTTTTAGTTTGGTAGCCACAGTGCCCTTTGGCATTACAGGAGAGGGCTAGACAACAAATAAATAGAACAGCTGGTAGATTATATTTAAAACACAGTAGAAATAATTTTCGGAACAAGCTCACAAACACTAGTCAACAAGGTTGCATACGGCAGCTTTTAGGTATGAATACTTGAAAGTATAAAACATAGAGGACGAGACCGGAAACAGTACTTCTTTTATGAAAGAAGTCATGTTTGTGGCCTCTTCCTCGATGTTTTATTCTTTCAAGTATTCATATCAATTCAACAACACACTCGTTTTTAATTATTCCGCTTTTAAAAAGTTTACAATTTGCATCAAGATGAGTACCGATAAAAACAACAAAAGAACCTATCAACAGCTTTTTGACATCCCTACAGAAAGGTCTTGTTTGCTAATATGAGATTTTGCAGGAGTGTAACATGACACTTCGTATCTTGGCCGATAAAGGCCATATCTAACAAGGTTTTATATTCAGCTTTGGCAACAGTTCATACACTTAGCCTGCTTTTGAGATTTCATTATTAAGCCTGTCAGCCATATTACATCTAGTTCAGGACTTCAGTATGACATGGTTTAAAATGTTTTTTAATGGCACAGGGAACTGAAAAAATCCCTTCTCTTCTAGGATATTGCAACCAGAAAATTGTAGGACTATCATCATATGAAGTTGACTGGGATTAAACACACTAGCAAAACAGAAATAACGTTTTATAGCAGCCTTAGTGGCTGTGTCTTACTGGCTGTGTTCTCCCTATTCCCACAAAGAATTTCCTTGCACAACATCTACATGTTAAGATCAACAGCACCCGTCGACGCGGTCGGGACATACAGTTTTGCTGGGTGCCGAGTCATGTTGGGATTTTCGGCAACAAAGAGGCGGATGAATTGGCCATGTCTGCTCGAGGCTCATCAATAACATCCAATGGCTTACCATACCATGATCTGAAGCCACTTCTGAGGAAATTTATTTTTCACAAATGGCAGCTGGAATGGGATACAGAGAGCAACAACGAACTCCACATTATCAAGCCCGTTCTGGACATTTTAGAGAGCTATTGTAACAGGGAACAATGCGTGGAGGTTCTTCTCTGCCGTCTAAGAATAGGGCACTCCCATTTGACACATCAGTGTCTGCTTCTGACCATTTTGCACATTTTATGGCATTGTTCTTCCCATCAACTACTCCATCAATCATGTTTCTTCAAACTTGTAAGAGATCACCTCCCATTTCATTCCTCGTTTTTGCTTGGCAATAAACCTTTAGTTCCTCTCGGCCGTGTTTTAGACTTTTTAAAACAAACTGGATATTTATACCATTTGTAACTTTGTAGCCTCGAAGTAATTTTTGTTATAGTATGCTCCAAATATGGCGAGCTTGGCACATTATAGCCCTCGTTGCTGCTGCTCCAGTAAACTCATCCATCATCATCATGCCCGTGACATCACATCCGTCCGTGATGTCAGATCTCGGTGCAAACCCCCTTTCCCCCTCCCCTGAGCCTGACCCATAAATCCACCCCCGAATATACACCCTGGGATCCGCCGCGAAACCCCGCCAATAACTGCAGTCGCCGTGAAACGTTCCGTTGGCCGGTCTGAAATCGTTCCTTTCGGGGGACTGCCCAGGTGCTCCGCAAGGGCAAGCATGTGCTGCCCCACCTGGCCCGCTTCTGCCTGGTGAGCACCTTCCTGGAGGACGGCTGCCGGATGTGGTACCAGTGGGGGGACCAGCGGGATTACATGAACCACTCGTGGGGCTGCGGCTGGTTCCTGGCCACCCTGTTCGTGTTCATCAACCTCGTCGGGCAGCTGGGCGGCTCCATCGCGGTGCTCGCGCGCTTCCAGGTGGCTCCTGCCTGTGGCCTGCTCTTCTTCATCGTCGTGCTTCAGGTGAGCCAGGCTCCTCTCTGGCGTCTGGAACCAGTACCACCCAGAAGACGAGGCCTCCGCCTTTAACCCCCCCCCCTCCTCCTCAAACGTCCTCACTAGTACATTCACGCAGCACCGCCAGCGGGTCTTGCAGCGTCTCACAACAAACATAATGCTGGCACGCGGCAACGCTGAGATGGACGTGTCTGCCGCTTTACGGCGAGGCACGTCTGCTGCTTGGGGCCTGTCGGGGTTCCACTAAGGATGACGTTAACAAAAGGCCTCGTCTTTTAGATGGTAATGCCGGAACGCATCTCCAACTAGCGTGTTTACCGTGTCCTCCTTCGTGGTCCTTCGATGTTCACCGGTTGGCATCGTTGAAGTGTCGTGGTATTGCCTGCCGAGATTCTGGCTGTGGCACGGCGGTGGAGGTGGAGTTGGAGATGGGGGTATTGCTGGTCAGGCATGTCGACCGACCACAGTTTGGAGAGAGTGGAGCGAAAGCTCACGCTGCAGCGCCCGGGGATCCTGGGTTCAATCCCCACCCCTGCCCCTTTCAATTTGGTCGTGCAAATCACTACTGCATGATGCGCATTAAAGACCCTAGGCTAGCAGTGGTACGGCGCTGGCTAGACTTCCCACCCGCAGGACACTGGCACAGCGCTGACTCACGACTTACTCTTTTTCGTCTTCTTAAAACACATCAAAATAAGAAGACAAAGAAAGGAAAGAGAATAATCCCACATGTATAACATCTTCACTGTCATTTGCCATCCGAAAAATTTATAACAGAAAGTACCGTTAAAAAGACAAATAAAAAATTTAAAAAAAAAGAAAGAAAAGCTATACAATGATTTATTTCAGGTTTGAGCAAAGCCAAAACTACAGCGCCAACCTTAATGCTCTGTGCTTGTCTCGCACGTGGCCTCTTGGACTGTAGCCACTGTTTCAGGCTGCTTGTACGCACTTCTAGCCATGGGATCGTTCCCACGGAAGGTGAAAAGAAGCATCAACCAAACGTGCCCAAACCTACGAACAAAACTCAAACTCTTCACCAGATAGCGTAATTGACTCTCAACTGACGCAGAGATCGGGACCGTTTAGTCGAATGTAAAATGCTTCATGAATTTCCCTAGCCATTTTTTGTGAATGTCTAGCCAAAATTTCAATGTCACCTAATTGAGGTGAAGAGCCACATCTATGGCAATCAACAGCTAGGTGACCTGAAGGTGAAGATTGCAGAGACAGAGGATGCTCCCGAGCTCTAACATTAATACATCTACCCGTCTTTTCAATATACACTTTACCACAGGAAAAAGGTATTTGATAAACGACCCCGACAGCACATGCTGCACATTTGAAACTGTGCTTTATTTCGCACCCCACACATTGAAGTCCTGCTCTCTCAATGGAAGCATTCAAACGAGATAACTTGGAAGGCGCTGAAAAGAAAGACTATAGGGACTTTGTATTTATTAGCCACTTTCTTAATCCTCTGGAAAAAGCTGTGCAAATATGCTATTACCACCGATCGAGAAGCAGGTTTTTGTCTAAAGTTGTCTAGCAACCCAAGGGCCTTCGTGAACAATTTCAAAGGGACTCTGCTACTCCCACAATGACATGTTTTGGGAAGCCCGCTGAAATTAACCTATCATTTTTAACCAGAAAGCTGTTAAAATTTTTGTGAACACAGCCTTTCATTTAAAGAAGCTCTCAAACATGATTTTGCAATACCTTTCTTTACAACCTTAGAGTGCATAGATTCGTAGCTAAGGAGGGACTTTTTTGTTCTAGGCTTAAAGGCCCAACACAGGTTCAAGACAAATGTTTAGGTCCAAAAAATGCAGTTGTTTTTAGTTTTAACCTCATATATAGGTAAACCTTTGACCTCCAGAGCACTCCCAATAGTAAGTGATACCTACCTAGCAAGTTGCAATTGTGCTATTGCAGAGAGGTTAGGTGATCATTTTTTTAAATTCTTCAGGTATGTTGATGATTACCTGGTTGTGTTTAACCCTAAGCGGGGCTCGAAAAGTGCTGACCTGGTGTCGGAGTTATTAGATACCTTTCGGAAGTGCTTTGGAGGTCTTAAGGTTTACGTATGAGGTTCCAACTAAAAGAGCTTTGCATATTTTGGACCTACACATCTCGTCTTGAACAGTGTCACCTGTATTGGGCGTATGAGCCTAGAACAGAAAAGTCCCGCTTTAGCTATGAATCTACGCACTCTAAGGTTGTAAAAGAGGTATTGAGAAATCATGTTTGAGAGTTTTTTAATGAAATTGTGTGTTCACAGAAGTTTTAACAGCTTTCTTGTTCAAGTTGATAGGTTAACTTCAGCGGGCTTCCCAAAACATGTCATAGCGGGGGTAGTGGAGTCCCTTTTAAAATTGTTCAGGAATCCCCTTGTCATACTTGACAACTTCAGACAAAAACCTGCTTTTCGATCGGTGGTAATACCATATTTGCACACCTTCTCCCAGAGGATTAAGAAAGTGGCTGATAAATACAGAGTCCCTATAGTCTTTTCAGCACCTTCCAAGTTGTCTCGCTTGTGTGCTTCCATTGAGAGAGCAGGACTTCAATGTGTGGGTGTGGATAAAGCATTGTTTCAAATACGCAGCATGTGCTGTTGGGGTCGTTTATAAAAGCCTTTTTCCTGTGGCAAGCGTATACAGTTAAACCTCGATGTAACGAAGTCGGTGAAATTCGGAATTTACTTCGTTACATTGAAATTTCGCTACATAGAAATTCGGGGCAAACGTTAAAGAAAGTTTCCACAAATGTTTCTCGGGTGCACAAAACTCACCGAGGACACCTTTATTTCGGTTCAAAGTAGTTCGTCGTCTTTTTCTGGGCCACTCTTGACATTATTATTCGCATCTCAGTACGTTAGCATAGCCAGATGGCCTGCATCGCGTCTTCGTCTTGCTGTGTGCTCGTGGACCGCCTCAAGACATCGATCACGTCCACCACTTCACGGTTACTGGGCACATCGCAGGTGTCTTGCTCATCAGGCTCGCTGTCGTCCCCGTCTTGCGAGTTGCCACGAACATCGCTAGCTATCGCCTTGTCGGTCACCTCCTCCGTCGCAATGACAGCAGAGTCGACGTATAGAAATTGTCGTCGAGGTCGACGTTGTCTGGGACGGCTCCATCGCCTTGAAGGCCCCATCACCCAGGACAACGAGAAACGCATGCTTTTAGTTAGGCCTCGAAACGAACTACGCAGCGCAAATGAAGCCGACGGACGAAACGGCGGCAGGTCTAGTGTCCTCTAGTGGCCGTTCTGTACACCACACTCGCCAGACTCGGCCTGCTTCACCCTTTGCGCTTTATCGGTGGCCCGTTTCAGCACGTGTGCTTCCCAAAATCTCCTTTGGGACCCAAAAGTTTGTGCCGAATTGTCCATGAAACTTCGTTACATCGAAATTTCAGCAAACGGGACTTCGTTACATAGAGGTAATAAATACATGGCGTGCATACACTTGCGGTTAGAAAAAGTTATGCACTTCGTTACATCGAGGGTTTCGTTACATAGAAGTTCGTTACATAGAGGTTTGACTGTATTGGGAAGACGGGTACATGTATTAATGGTGGAGCTCGGAAGCATCCTTTGCTCTCCGCGATCTTCGCTTTTGGGTCATCTAGCTGTTTATTGCGATAGATGTGGCTGTTCACCTCGATTAGATGACATTGAAATTTTAGGCTAGACATTCATAAAGAATGGCCAGGGGAAATTCATGAAGCATTTTTTACATTCGGCTACACGCGGTTACGATATCTGCGTCAGTTCCAGAGTCAATTATGCTATCCAGTGACGCAGTTCAAGTTTGTTCATAGTTTGGGCACGTTTGTTTGATACTTTGTGCCATCTTTCGTGGGAACGATCCCACGGCTAGAACTGCGTACATGCAGCCTGAAACTGTGCCCACACTCCACCGAGGCCACGTGCGAGACAAGGACGCACAGATCATTGGGGCTCGCGCGGTTGTTTTGCCTTCATTTGGTGGAACAAATATATGCCGCAAGGTCAGCCGGGCAAGCGCCCACCAAAATTTTGAGATAATCATGAAAAAAGGGGGATGGGCGCTTGTCCGGTCATCCAATTTTACATATCAATGTACTCTGCATATTTTCAGATTTTACAAATTTGGGTAGGGGCGCTCAATGTGGTATGGGCGGATGCACGGTATTCTACGGTAGTTTTATTTTGTTAGCTTTTATTTTCTTTTTATAAAATGGTACTTTCTGTTATAAATTTTTTGGGTGGCAAATGACAGTGAAGATGTCCTACATGTGGGATTCTTCTTCCAATCTTTGTCTTCTTGTTTTGATGTGTTTTAAGAAGACGAAAAAGAGAGTAAGTCGTGAGTCAGCGCTGTGTCTGTGTCCTTCTTCTACTTGACCTGTGTTTTCTTGTGCTGTTTTAATCATATGTTTTCTGGTATGTGCCCCAAAACAATTCTGGGCCACATACCAAAAGCCTAATCAAAAAAAAAACTGAGAAGATTTGTTAAAACTCTGTAAAGAGTCATGTTTTGCAAAATGTGATGCATGCATATACACCTGTTGCTTATCTGAAAGAATTATCCCTAGTCTTGATTTAATGATGTCCGTTGTCTGGATTTTAGCTTATACTGAGTGTTATTCCAGCCTCTAGGTGTTTGTAACTAGGTAGAAGATGACTTCAGATTTCTGCAATATACCAAGAAATATTAAAGGGGCGGTGCAACGATATTCAATTGGAATGTTTTTCACTTTACACGAGCTTACTGGCACTAGTGGGACTCAAGGATACTCGCACGCAACGCCACTGACCAAGAAACTCCTTTGTTGCGCTGTAATTTCGAGGACAAAACCGAGTGTTTTCATTCAATCTCTCCTTCGCAAAACCTGATGACGTAGCTGGGCGGTAGCTGTACCGCCCAGTGACGATATTTGAATGCGGCTCATAGATTGGACCCGAGCATGGCGTGGACACTCGATTTGGGCTCGTGATAATCGATAGCTCGAGAAGCATTCGGGTAGTGTCCTGTGTCCAATCGCTGCAATGACGACAGCAGCCGAACCATAACAATGTCTGGAACTCAGCGCGTGTCCTGTGCCTTGCCAACACCAGCGCATGGCTATGATCAACATTGGCGGCATATAATCGGCTCCAAATCACGTGGCCGCTTGTTCTGGCTGCGAGTTGAGGGGTGAACTCTGCTAGTTTTTCTTTGTTGTTTTCTGCGACTTCGGTTGCGTGTGGTGAAAAACGAACGGGCATTTCACAGGTCATTAACATCAGGGATCCGTTCTAAGCGGTATTTTCGCAAAATACAAAAATCGTTGCATCGCCCTTTAAGGGTCTTTTCTCATAAAGTTAGATTTGATAGAGATGTTACGATTGAAGTAGGAGACTGCACATTCTAATACAGTCAAACCTCGATGTAACGAACTTCTATGTAACGAAACCCCTGGTGTAACTTGAAGTACGCATACCTTTTCTCAGCTCGCAAGTGTATGCACGCCATGTATTTTGGTCCTCTATGTAACGAAGTCCCGATTCGTCGTGAAATTTCGATGTAACGAAATTTCATGGACAATTTGTCACAAGCGTTTAACCTAAAGAAGATTTTGGGAAGCACATGCGCTGAAATGGGCCCCCGATAAAGCTCAAAGGCTGAAACGGGCCGAACCTGGCGAGTGTGGTGTACAGAACGGCTACTAGAGGACACTAGAGCCGCCGTTGTTTCGTCCATCAGCTTCTCTGCTTTCGAGGTCTAACTGAAAGCGTGCGTTTCTCATTGTCCTGGGCGATGGAGCCTCAAAGGCGGCGGGAGCCACCCCTGACAACGTCGACCTCGACAACTTTCTATACGCCGACTCTGCTGTCGCGTGCGACGGAGCGAGGTGAAGCTCGACGAGGCGCATAGACTGGCGATGTTCGCGGGAACGTCGAGGCAAGTCGGAGACGACTTTGTGGTAGCCTGACGTGCAACGGCACCTCGCGACCTCTGTAAACGGTCGAGCCGCTGCAAGTGGTGGACGCGATCACTGTCTTGAGGCGGAGCCGACGATCGGGCTGCCAGACTTGATGACTGCGACGCCAGGCCGTCACGGCGTCGGCGCACGTCGTGTCGCTCGCCGCTGCTCGCCTGCCAAAGAGTGCGGGACTCTAAATGCGTCAAGGCACTGACGACGACTGCCTTGGCAGGAGGCGCTGACATAGAGGCTGCCGGCTGTGATGACAGGATAAGGTTCAGTTGCGACGCCAAGAAACGTTTTGCTGAAGACTTCCTGGGTCATATCGTTACGCGGTGAATTTCTCACGGTCGCTAAATTGTTTCGCATTGCACGCGAGATAAAACTTCCAAATTTTACCGACTTCGCTGTACCTCAAGGTCATGCCTCGTATTATACGCGGGTTTCAGTATCTTTATGCGGCCCGTTTTGACGGAATTAATGTTTTGCAATACTAGAATCTATCAATTAAACAAACTTCACAGTAAGCTGAGTATTAGTATACATAATACCAAATTCCTAAAGAAGTCTTCTTGTGCTTCGTAGTCGGTATTGCATTTTGTTTCAAGTTCAATTTTTACGTCTTTGCCACGTCAACAAGCCGTAGCCTGCTCATTCTATGAACTGTCTTTTTGTTTTACCTCTATAGACATTTGCCTACAGCATATTGTGGGATCTGGGCTTCCTGCTTAGGTAAGCATGAAAGCTAAGCTTCATCCTTGTTTTTGAACATGTAGCCTACTTACATTACCCTTCAGATAGAACCGCTACTACTCTTCAGACAATCCCACTCCTCCGAATCAACTTTTAAAACGTGTCCAAGATGGGGTACTTACCATAATATCCCGAGACGTAGCACGACCCGAAATCGAAGGCAAATCAGGCGAAAACTAAAAATTGAACCAACTTTCAATGTTCACTAAAAAAGTAAAAAAATTATTTTATTTTTATTTTGTGATTGGCAGAGGCTTGTGATTGCAGGTAGGGGCGATGAACCAAAGACGGCTGTTCTTCCCAGTCAGCAGTGTTCGCTCAACTCCGCCATGGCCACGTAACACCATTTCTGCCAAGGTCACCATTGGCCAGGGTCCTGCGATTACTAAAAGTGGGCCATCTCTCGGTGTAAGGGATGTACGTACATATTACTCGTCGACGAGGCTCCCATTGGCCGCTGCGCGTCAGTTCCATCGACCCGCCACCCCTATGACGCTGCGAGTTCGCCGGCGCGCCGCTGACACGAAACGTCCAAGGTCCCAGGCGCCGAGGGAGAGGGCGCGCTCTGCCGTCGACGCAAATACGCTGCAAACGAAATAAGGGGAGCGGAAGAATGACGTGCATGCTTTCACATTCACAACTCATAAGAAGTGCTTAGGTGTACCTCGAGCCTTTTTTGGTTTTATTTGTTTCTTTTTTTCCTCAGGTTTGTGTGCCGTCTGGACGGTGGAAACGCGCTGTCAGCAGAGGCCATTCGGGCGTGCAGCAGTAGGACTTTATTTGGTATATAATGTGCGCACGTTGGCCGGAGGTCGAGGGATCTCACATTCGTGCCCCGATAAACACCCAATTTTTGTCCACTACATTGAATTCGTGGTGAAAGCACAAGGCCCTAGTCGTTACCACTTGCGACGAGGTGGTTGCTATGGCAACCGAGATCCGCACAAGCGTCGTGGTGGAATGCAAGGGGTCGTAATGCAGTAAGGCCACTCAAACGCAGACATCCGAACCAGCCTCGAGTATTCTACGTACAACCGTGCTTCAACACCTTATACAAAGGAGTAATGAAGAAGCCAGGGCTGGAACAAAGATAGCAGAGGACACTATGTATAGCTGCACTCGGTTCACCCATTAGCTGATAGACAATGTGGTGAAAGCTACGCACTCGTCGGCAATTTCGCCGCGTGATCGTGCTCGCTCTACCCGCGCGCAGAAAGCGGGGTTGGCGACGATAAGGAGGCGTCCGATTGGTGATCGCATAGCTCCAACCGCACCGTCGGCCAGGAGTGAGCGGAGCGGAACAGTCGGGACACAACTCGAAGCCGTATTTCTCCGCCCCTTTCTGCAGGAGCGTGTCCCTGATAGGAGCCCTCCTCCTTCTGGTCGCCGAGAGCCGGGTGGAGGCCAAGAGCCTGTTTGCGGGCGTCCCGTCCCTGGGCGAGAACAAGCCCAAGTCGTACATGCAGCTCGTTACAGGGCGCATCCTGCTGGTCTTTATGTTCATCACCATGCTGCGCCTGGAGTTGTCCCTCTTCCAAATCCTTCAGAATTTGGTGGCCACGGCCCTGATGGTCCTGGTCACGGTGGGCTACAAGACCAAGCTGTGCGCCCTGGGGCTGGTGCTGTGGCTAACGGCGGTCAACGTGTACTTTAACGCCTGGTGGACGGTCGAGTCGGTACAAACCCATGCGAGACTTCCTCAAGTACGACTTCTTCCAGGCCATGTCGGTCATCGGAGGCCTGCTCATGGTCGTGTCCCTTGGGCCGGGTGGAGTCTCGCTGGACGAGCACAAGCACTGGTAGCCTCCCGCCGTCCGTTTGTCCGCACGCTCCGAGAAGAAGAGGAATGCGCGAGAGGATGGGAGGGGGTTGCTTGTCATAGGGTGGATGGCATGCCGAACAAGGTTTTGTTTTCTTCGCAAAGGCTGATCTGTTGGATCGAGGTTCATACGATTCGTGTGCTTCATTTGTTCGTAATATGTGCCCCATTCACACGGCCTACATAAAGGTGCCTTTAGCAAAGGTAGGTCCCTTTGCCATCGACAAATCAGCCCCAGCTCTTCGGTCGCGGTTACATGCCACACGCGTAGGATCGCAAATTGATTCGTCGCTGACCATAAAAGTCCCTTATCCGAAGGCACCTTTATTATTGTGTAAATGAGGCATTACTTTGTTCCTTTTCTTTTTGCCTGTATAAAAGGAGATTAATCGTAAAACAGTAAAAAATTATGATTTTTTTTGCTATTGTTTTGCTGTTTTTTTTGCTTGTATTTTTCGTTTTTGAAGAGATGAGAAAGTGGTACATAGAATACAAATATGTTTTTTATATATGTACTGTAAAGAAAGCGAAATTTGCATGGACACGTATGTTTGGTTTTTTTTGTTAAAGATTCTGCATAATTCATTCATTAAAGGGGAGTGTGGAAGTGCACTGTTCAGGCGAACTTTGTCTGCCTCGTCAGGTTGCAGGGCAGCGGCTGCCCCCTCCTTCTTTTTACATGCCAATGAAGGAACCGAGTTCAGGGCGCGTGAATATAGGTTTGTTTTTAACAGCGGAGCACTGGAGTACTGGTCTTGCTTTGATTTTCTATATGGTACCGGTATACAGAAGTTGGGAAGAATTAGTTATTTTTTTGCTTGGGGGATGGAGAGACTATCAGCTGCGAATTTACTTACAGCGGGCGTGGCCACTTGGGATGGTCCCGATTTATAGCAGAACTTGCAGATTGTTTGGAAGTTGTAACCTTCCTAATAGGTCCACATCTACATTACCTTCCTTGTGGAATCTGGGCATTGTTTCCGGCCTATGACACGGAGCCTGCGTTCGAGGAGCCAAACTATCTGTCACTGAAATCTGTGAGCGGTCACATTCTGGAGCCTGAGTCTCGTTAATTAGATGTGTTAGCTGATCAAAAATGAGTTGGCCATGACACGAATATTTTGTGTGTGCTCGGTGAGGATTAGACCTACATAACGGAATCCGCGGCTGCGAACAAACAAGAGGTGTGGCACTTTGGAGGAGACGATTTCGCTCTGTTGAAGCACAGGGCCAAGGTGAATTTGTCTTGCGACGCTTCCTAGTCCCCTGTCTGGGTTTACGTGGATGGGGTTTTTGCGTATGGTCTTCACTTGTCACTAGCCCTCTCTCCTCCTCGCAACTCCTTGTCTCAGCATCTCTGTCATTACCTCTGACTAACATACTTTTTCCAAATGAGATCTAAGCCAATAAAAGCCTTTCTTATGTATTGCGCTAAGCTTGAGTGCGCAAAATGCCCTTTTTGGAAAGTGCAAAGAGGTGACCTGTTGGAAGTCTGGCAAAGCATTTGCCAGACATTCAACAGGTCACCCACTGCACTTCCACTCAATATATTTTTTTTTTTTTTAAGCATGAGTGAGGCATTTCAGCATTATATCACACTGTAAGGCCATGAGGCTTGTCAAACATTTACGTAGTAGTATCCTTTTCCTTGAAATCTTCAAAATGCATGTGCTTTTTGCTTCCACAGTTGCTTGCCAGTTTCGGCATTTGCTTTTCGAACAAATACTACTTGCTTTTCTCACCCCCTCATGTATGACATGCCCACCTGTATGGTTCTTTTGGAGACCTGAAATAGAGTCTACTTTAGCTTATATGTGAGCAAAGCGAGCTACATGCACGAGCATGTTGCAGTGAATGGCGCTGTATTGCACGAGCATGCATGCTTGGCACAGGAATGTTGGAGAGAGCCTGGAGCTCGCTCCTGTAGCTTCAGCTTGTGCTTGCAGCAAGCTGGTACTTATGCCACATGCGATTGCTTCCAGATGTTCTTCTGAACCATTGTTGAAATCTCTGAGGATTCTTTTGCATTCTTAAAACTTGGCTCTGGGAATCCAGAGTCTCACCCCAAAGTACATTTCCTGACTTATCTATACCTTAAAGATGCTTAGGAGGGATTGGCGAAGTGCTTAATTGTTGCCTTCAAAATAAAATTTAAAATATTCAGTGCTGCCATTTGTTGGCAGAGCCGCAAACTAGCAATGAGCGAGCCTGCTTCGTCCAAACGGTTGTGTGCGTGGAACCGGGTAAAACAGACAAGCTGTACTCGCCCTAACCGGTTTAACTGTTAAGGGGTTAATGGACATCATACATTATTTCTTGACTGCTCAAGTTATCGTTCCGGAAAAACATAATTATGTAGCAGGCATGTGTTTTTAAGGTTCCATCATTCGATGTATGTTTTAAAACCACTTTCAACAGAGTATAAATGGTCTAGATCCTGTGGTTTCCCTTGTGGAACAGGAATATCAGTAGAAATATAATTAGCCGTAACATTTTTTTTGCAGGCAAGTTCACGTCAAGGTTGAGAAAATAATACATCGATAGCATACACGATAGACCTCTGCAAAATCGAAGCGATACTAGCAGCGTAGGGCAAGGCAAAGCACCTTGAAATCCCATTGACAACAGCTTCTGTTTGAATTTTTCAATCTCTCTTCACGACACCCTGTCACGACCAAGCACAGTGCTTGCATTTTCGAATATATGGTCAGAACTTCAGCTTGGGCGAGTTGGTTATTCATGATACGGCATCCACAGCGCACAATACAGACACACTTAAAAGAACTTTCACGCACACAAAGGAAGAACACAAAGAAAGGACACTCACACAGCGCTGACTAACAACTCGAATATATTATGCATCATCTTCATCTTCCTTCACTCCGATGCAAAAGGAGGTGAACACAAAAGAAAACCCCGAGGAACGTATAAAAAAAGAAGGAATGAAAGGAAAAAATGGAATAAAAATAAAAAATAGAAGCAAAAATTAATAATGAAGTCCCTATACAGCGGACGTTGCTACTGTGCTTATTCTAAATAGTTCAGCTCTTTTTCCGTCAAGGCTAGCGATGGAGTGCTAACACATATTCTATCAAGCCTTACAATGTTAGCGGTTTCTACTAGTTCTCGCGTCAGTTTGTTCCTGCTCCGTCCCAGAATGGTGCATTTGTCCAGGAGGGAGAACATCCACAATCTCTGCAGTGGATGCCTAAATGGCCCGAATTGGCATTTT
Organism: Ixodes ricinus; assembly: GCA_037355805.1. Taxonomy (NCBI): domain Eukaryota; kingdom Metazoa; phylum Arthropoda; class Arachnida; order Ixodida; family Ixodidae; genus Ixodes; species Ixodes ricinus. The sequence continues at coordinate 96,042 of JAZHYW010036953.1, forward strand.
TGGCGGTGTTGTTATGCTCTCGTAGTCGGTCATTTAGACAGCGACCCGTCTGTCCGATGTAACGCTTGCCACATGTGAGGGGGAAGGAGTAGATGA